>MU378408.1:0-30339 GCA_022495175.1 Hypoxylon argillaceum | reverse complement strand
TTTTTTACAACTTTTAATTTATTTATAAATATTTTATATAAAAATAAATATTTTAAATTTTTTAATTTTTTATTATTTATAAATTTAATATAATAGTTTATTTATAAACAATATAAAAATAATATATCAAAATTTACTTTATTAAACATTTAAAATAAATTATAATATTTGTTAAAAATAATTTTTAAAACTTTTTATTATAGTTTGTTATTTTTTTTTATAAAAAAGTTTTTGACTTTTTTATTAGTAATAATTTTATTAATTTTATAAATATTAATAATATAAACTTTTTTAATTAGTTTGTTTTATTTTATTAAAAATTAAAAAGTTATAATATTTATATTAATTATATTAATATTTAGTTATTTTTTATATTATTTAACTTTATTTTTTTATATATAATATAAGTTTTAAATATTAACTTTTTATTTTTTTAATATATTAAAATTTACTTTTTTAGTTAATATATACTGTTGTTTGTTTTTTTTTAATAAATTTTTTTTTATATAAAAAGTAATTTTTTTTTAAAAATATAATTTATTTTTTTTAGATTTTTTTTTTTAAGATTTTTTTATTTTAACATTTATATAAAAACTTTAAGTTTTATATTATTAGTTTTAGCTACTTTTTTTTAAAACTTATATTTTTTTTTGTTTTTTTTTAAGTTTGTATTTTTTTATATAATATTTTAATTATAGCTAAAATATTATAACTATATATTAACTTAATTTATATTTATAATATATTTTATATTATAATTAATAAATAAAACAAACAAAAATAATAGTTGATTTTTTTAACAGTTAAATAAAATGTTATATTTTTAAAATTATAACTTTTTTAAAATAAAATTGTTTTATATATTAATAATATATAAAAGCATTTTTTAAAATATATATTTTTTTATTTTTATAATAATTTTTAAAATTCGACTAATTTTTTATTTATTTTATTTATTATATTTTATTATATTTTAAAATATAAATTAAATTAAAAGCAAATTTAAATATTTTATAATTTGTTTAATAAAAATAACGTTTATATATATATATATATTTGTTTTTATATTTTTAAAAACATTTTTAATAGTTAATAATAATTTATTATAATTTATAATATAAATATATAAAAAAAACTTTTTTTTTAAATATTTATTTATAATATTTGATTTATTAATAAGCTTTAAAAATATTTCTTTTAAAAAAAAAGTTATTTTTTTTAAAATTAATTTTTTGTTTATATAACATTTTATTTTAATATATTATTTTTTTTAACTTTTTGTTTATTTAAATTGTTAAAAAAACATTAGTTTATAATAGCGTTAAAATAAGCTTTTTTATTAATACTGTTTTTTTTTTTAAAACATTTATAAAATCGATATTTAGTTTATTTATAATTAAAACATTTTTTTTTATTAATAGCTTATATATTTTTTTTTTTTTTTATATTTATATTTAAAATATAAACTATTTATTTAAATAGTTATTATTACAAAGTTTTCTATTTGTATTTACAGTCAAAGTTTTATTTTAAAATGTAACTATTGCTTTTTTATTTTTATATAAAACGTTATATTTTTTGTTTTTTATATTGAAAATATATATAATTTATATATAATATTAAATATAAAATTCGAATATTTTATTTAATTTTAAATATTTAAAAGTAGTATTAACAGTTATATAAATATTAAAGTAGTTTTTAAAGCTGTTTTTTTATTAATTTTTTATTAACTTAGTTTTATTTACAAAATAAACAAAGTTATTTTTAAATTTAACGAACTTATTAAAAAAATATTTAATAAAACTATTTTTTATATATAAAGTTTTAAATTCTGCTTTAAATTTATTAAAAACATTAATGTTGTAATAATGTTTATATAAATATATAAATAATATATATAATAAAATTAAAGCTTTAAAATATATATTATTTAAATAAAACTATAAATATTTAGTTACTTTTTTATTTAAATAAAACTTAATATTTATTATTTTAATAACATTATTAATAAATTAGTTTTTATTAATTATTAAACGATTTTTTATATTATAATATTATATTTTAAATTTTATGTTATTTTTATTAAAATTATTATAAAAAATAAAAACTGAAATTTTAACTAATTTATAAGTTTTTTTTTTAGTTTAGTTTAATAATATATTAGTTTTGCAATTTTTAGCTAATAAATTTATTATTTGCTAATTAATTTTGTTAATTTAGTTTTAAAATCGAAATTTTTTTAATTTTAAATCTATTAATTTAATAAAAAAACAATTTAATATAACTTAGTTAATAAATATAAAACAATTAAAATTTATAGTTAATACTTTTATTTTTAATTAATTAATAGCTATTAAAACTTATTTTTTGTTAATAAAAAAGTTATACTATTTAATTAAATTATTAAATTAATTTTTATTTTTTTATAAAAGTTTATAAAAGTTATTTATTTATTAATATATAACAAAAAATATAAATAAACAAAACTTAAATTTAATTTATAAAACTTTAAACTTTTTAAATAATTATTTAAAACTAATACAATTTATTAATTTATTAAATTAAAAAATAGCTATTTAAACTTTATTAATAATATTATAGTAAAAAAATACAAAATTGCTACTTTTTATATATATATTAATAAAACTAACAATTAATTTTTGTTAATTTTTTTTAAGTTTGTTTATAAAGTTTATATATTATTTATTTATAAAACTAAATTTTTTACATTATTTATAAAATTTATTAATTGTTTTATTAAAAACTTTATATAAGTTTTTTTTTTATTATTTTTTACAATATAAATATAAGTTTTAGTACTTTAAAAATTAAAATTAATTAACAAGTTATATTAAACTTTGTTTTAAAAAACTTTGTTAAACTTAAAAAACGACTTTTTTAAATTATTTATATCGAAATAAACTTTTTTATAAACTTAAAACTTGCTACTTATATTTTTTACTATAGTGTTATTATATCAATATTTGTTTTATAAATTTATAATTATTCGTTTTTTTTTTTTAAAAATAAAAATATATTTAAAAATAATTTTTATATTTTATATAAATAATATTTAAATTGTTATATGTTAATATTTGTAAAAAACAGAGCTATTAATTAAATAACTTAATTATATATTAAAATCTAAGTATAAAAAAAAAAAAAAAAAAAATAGAAAATCTAACTAGTACAAAATAATATAAGTAAATAATGTATAAGCTGCCTAAAGCAGTAAACTTTAGCAATAAATAAATCTTACAGAAAAAACAAAAAAAGCAAAAAGATTGCAGTATATAGCTAAAATGACTATACAGCTTGCACTAGCTATTATACCATAACTAAATAAATGTTTTTAAAATTAAAGTTGCTATATTTAATAGTTTTATTTATTATATTAATTTAAAAAAAAGCTTATATTATTAAATTTTTAAATATTTTGTTAAAAAGCTTTTTTATTAAAATTATATACTTTTTTTATAAATTAATTTAAAAAAAAAATATTATATAACTTTTTATTTTTTTTAAAAAGTTATATTATTAATTAATAAATTTTTTATTTTTTATAATAGTATATTTATATTTTTAAAAAATAATAAAAATTTTTTATTTCTACAGTTTTTTTATTTAATAATAGTGTTTATTATATTTTTTATTTATATAAATATAAATATTTTAGTTAACATTAAAAGCTGTTTTTTTTTAATTATAAAATTTATAATTTTTATAACAAATTTATTATTGTTTTTTTTTATTTATAAAATTATAAATAAAGTTTTTTATATTAATTTAAGTTAGTTTATAAAATTGTAAAAATAGTTAATAAACTTAAATTTTAAAAGTTTTATAATTTAAAAAGTTTTATTTTTATATTAAACGAACTTTTTAATTTTTAATTATAATATTTTTACTAAAAACTTTTTATTTTATTAATAAAAGTTTTTTTGTTTAATAAAAAAAGTAAAATTGTTATTTGCTATTTTATTTAATTAATTAAGCTATTATTTTGTTATAAATAGCTTTAGTTTTAAATTTAAAACATATATAAAACTTTTAATTGTTAAAAATAAGCTTTTTAAATTAATCAAATTGATTAGTTTATTATTGTTGTTATTGTATTACTGCTGTTTTAAGAGATTTTTTTCTAGCATACAAAATAAGTATATAAGTAGAACTTTTTAAAGCAAAAGGTACCCCCTTCTAGTTAGATCTTTCCAGCACCAAAATACAGGGCCTAATTTACCCCCTATATTTCTAACAACTACCGTTTTATTCAAAACAGTTTTCCGACTTATCGATAGTCACTATTTCATGTTCTTGGTCTACACACTTGGGATATAATAAGATATTGCCTATTGATTGCACAGTGTGCCGTATATCCGAGAAGTACACATAAGTTCAATTTCGCTTGCTTATATTCTCGTTCTTAGGAACTCGAGTTGTACCGATCGTTCAGCTTGTGGACGTGCTCGATGCAAGGGATCAATTCTCGCCTTTGGCTATCGAGTAAGATCTCCGACTCGATTGACCAGAGTACTTTTTTCCCGACGGTGGTGCAAAATCGCAAAAGTGTCTCGGCTATGAGTTCTGGGGCCACACTCTCCGGCTATTGAACGTTTAGCTGTTCTAAAATATGGTTTACAGTGCTGTAAACGTCTCCGAGCTCATTTCCACGAATACGGGCGAGTCCAGCTCAGTGAGACTCAGCACGACGGTACTATCGTCAACAGAACCAAAGTCGAGCTCCAGGATCATTCGATAGATACTAGACTGCTTTAGAGGATGTTGCAATCGGAGAATGACATCTTTTAAACGGCAAACTAAAGACGACGTGCGAGTTGTTTGACCTCCAGTTATTACGAATTTAGGGGTTTCCGCCCCTTTCGCAGAATACGTCTGTCTCTTGTTATATATGACACGTCAGATCCATCGAGGGCCATGACAAATGGAGGCGCTTTGCCTTACACTTCTCTCACTACTTTAGGGAAGATTATTATTGTTATGTCAGCACTACAATATCGGCACACTGCATATGCCAAGGTGACAATATCTCACCAACAAACGATACTGACTTAGAGATGCAAGATTACCCCGTCTCCTTCAGTGTAAACTTGAAGAGACGCAGGCGCTCGACGGAAGATTAATAAATTGGGCCCTTCAAAGCTCCTGTACTGCAACACAACGGGACGGATCCGCGCGCTCTAAACAAAGGAGTCACAATCCAATTCGCACCTCAGCGCCATTCCTACTTCTTGCTTTATATCCCATCAACACTTGGAGTGGAGATTTCTTGTGCTCAAGCACACGTATGTCCTCTCCGTCTTGTCATCGCGACCACTAGTTCGTCCCGGATAACAACGCAGCAATGCCGTCCCTCTCAACAGTAATCTCTCACTTCTTTCCGCCAAAACCGGCTTTCACCGAGAAGGACGTCCCCGATCTCGAGGGTAAGGTGTGCATTGTGACTGGCTCCAACACTGGCATAGGCAAAGAGACGGCGCGTGTGTTATATGCGAAGAACGCCAAGGTCGGTCATTATACTATTACCAACCCCTGGCAACCTGCAGTTAGGTTCGGATCGGGGATACCGTCCCCGGTCACATCGACAACTACTGCCCCGTTGTCAGACTCTTTTATCTAATGCTGGTCACAATAGGTCTTATAGGAGCACGATCCGAGACCAAGGCGCAACAGGCTATGAGGACATCAAGAAGTCGGCATCCGGATCCAAGGGCTCTCTTGTCTTTTTGCAGCTGGACCTCGCCGACCTGCCGGGCGTCAAGACTGCAGCCGAGGCGTTTCTTGCACGCGAGGAGAAGCTTCACACGCTCATTAATAATGCCGGCGTGATGATAGGGCTCACCGAGCCGCCGCCCAAGACAAGTCAGGGCCACGAGCTTTCGCTCGGCGTCAATTGTGTGGGCACCCTATTGTTCACGCGACTGGTGACTCCAGCGCTCCAAGCAGCCGCAGCCGCGTCGACTAGCGAGACAAAAGCTGTACGCGTCGTCTGGCTCAGCTCCTTTACTCTTGAACTGCGAGCACATGAAGATTATGGCCGTGAGTGTCACCCCACAAGTCAAGTATCATTCAACTCTACATAATCAGGAGCTCCAAGGCTATTTGGAACAAACCGCGCTCCTAGTGTGTAATCAGATCGATCGTCTCACTGACGGGAATAGTCCGCACCGATAACCTAGACTACCACAATCCGCTCCCGAACACGGAGCGCTACGGCCTGAGTAAATGCGGCGTCTGGTGCCTTGGCGTTGAGTACGCGAGGCGCTACGGCAGCGGGCAAGATGGAATCAGTAGCGTCATTATCAACCCGGGCAACTTCAAGAGCGAGCTCCAGCGAGACCAAGGCTGGGGGATCAAGCTTATCACATTCCTTGTAGGCTACCCAGCTGCTCTTGGAGCAAATACCGAGCTCTTTGCCGCTTACTCGCCCGAGGCAGCAGCAGCAGATGTCACTAAGACCTGGGGTACGTGACATATAATTTATAGACTCTCCCCCTCATGATGAGGTACTTACGAACCCCCTGTCTAACTCAACTCGTACAGTGGGACCCTTTGGCAGAGTACTACCTCTCCGGCAGGACCTCTGCCAGGCCACGAAGCCCGAGACCAACGGGGGAACTGATGGCGCGAAAAAGTTCTGGGATTGGACTGAGGAACAGATCAAGGGCTATCTTTGACCTTGGTGATGTCGAGAAACTACGATGTACAGGTATGAAGGTGCAATCAGATGAATTCAACTGGCGATTGCCCAGCCCCAGTTCAGGTGATATTGTAATCGCTTGACGAGGATAACTATAGGCAAAGTAGCAAAATTACCAGAAACCAATTGGCGCGGTGCTACAATGCTGCATATATTGATGTGACTATATGATGATCACTAGGGCTGTTGTAAGAGCCAGTAACCACACATTTACAGCCCCTAGGACATGTATGATCAGATAGTGTACTGTGACGCCTTGCGTATAATAACCCATACCTACTCCTGTACTTCTCTCACAGCCGACCGCCGTTTTCGCGTATGCCATCCACCACCATTGACTCACCAATCAACTATTTCAATACTATACAGGTCAGGTTACACTCCCATAGCAGTGACATCTCTGCTATCCTCAGAGCTGGCGATCTGCTACGGTGCAAGTAGCACAGTTTCTCACACGTTACCCTCATGCGTCGACGAGGTACGTCATCGCGTAGCAAAAGAGCCAATCCGTCGGGCCCTAGGTTGCATATTGAACGCTGAATCGGCGACGGCATGGTTTTGGGTGCTCGCTCGCACGGGTGGCCGGTACGCGTGCCTCGAAGGCTTCAGGCTGGAGTGGCAATCGCGTCGCGCGGTCAAGGTTAAGCAGGTCATGGGCTACGAGGGGCTAGGGCGCAACGTTCGGTTCGAGGGTGCGCAAGAGAGAGGTAACGTGAAGACCACGACGTATACACGTAGCGCGAACCCGGCGCTCGCTGCGCTATGTGCGCGCTGGGCGGGTGAGATGCAGTCTTTGCTTGATTCCGGGCCCGTCAAGCATCATCCTGTACGTGAGATATCCGCTGGCGGAGATGGAGATTGGGCGGATGCTATCATCAAGGGCCTCCTGATTCTTCAACGGGGCGAAGTGAGGGGCAATAAGCTTGTGGTCCGATTTGCTGCTTCGTAGATGGCAGTTCTAGTCATTGATCACTACATCAACTAGCGGAGCGACTGAAAAGACTGTTCTCTAAACTCTATCGTGCATCATGACTAGGTATCTAATTCTAAGGTAGTAAAGTAGGTATCCAGGGGAATCTTTACCTTATACGAAACTGAAGTTGAGCCATACTATCAATCAAGAACATGTCGTGCGAATCGTCTTTCTATTCCTTTCGAATGATGACCTCTCCGATAAGTTGAGCTAATACGGCATCATCTCGTTCTACCCACTCCTGCCAGGCGCTTCGCATCTCATCCATGGCCTCAGTTGAGATGCCAGATGCGACATTCTTCTCACGCAGGTTAGACCCGAGTGCAACACCAACCATTCCAGATGCTAGAGCCAAGGCTAGGAGTAGGACTCGGATCTTTGGTTGAAGAAGGACAGGCAGGCATACCCCAAAGCTTTCTCTCCTCAGGCTCAGTGTAGCTCCACGTACTGAAGCTCGCCTTGATCTGGTGGCGCTTGACGCCAGTCTTGAGGGCCCAGGAAAGCAGCTCTCGCCCGGCCGTTGCACAGCCGCCACGGCCGACAATGAGCTTAACCTCGAAACTATACACAGAGGCGCACGATTTATTATTAGTCAAACAAACGCAAGGGGACGAGCAGTAAAACTTATAGGACGTCTGCGCTAGAACATACTCATGATGGAACTTGAGCATGCCTGGGAGCGGCGGCCACATAATCTCTGTCTCGAGATCCCCCTCGCGAGCAGCGCAAACGCCGCCTGTCTTGGTGACGCGCAACATCTCGGTCAAGATATCCCATGGGTTCTTGTTATGAACTAAAACCTATGTACATAAGAACCGATTCGTTAGCCGCCTAGGCGTCTCTTACTCGTCTCAGATACATAGTAAGGTAAATAAATCACTGATGAATAGGTGAACAAATAGGATGACGCAGCCTTGATTAGCGCACCTGGTGGCAATGGACTACGTCAAAAGTCCCATCATCGTACGGCAGCTTATAGCCATCAGCCTTCTCGAAAGAGACGTTGTCCGAAACACCCCATCGCTCGGCGACAGCGGCAGCTCGCGACAGGATGACGGGGTTCACGTCGACGCCGGTGACATGACCACCGTATTAAGGCGCGACGATCTGCGCGAACTCGGATGTCATAGATCCCGCCCCGGCACCTACGTCGAGCATCTTGAAGCTTCCAGGTTCGCTCGCTGCTGCCGACTCCTTCAGAAGGGGTATCAGAAACGCGGCGCTGTTGCTCGCCGTACGCGACTCCATGAAACGGAATACCTCTTCGGGGAGCTGGCTCCAGTCCAGTTTCTTTTCCTGTGGTTGATCGTTTGTTTGAGACATGACTGTTGTTGTTCTAGCTATGGCACTGCTGACTTTGACAGCGACTGCGTGGGAATAAAATGGGTTGTTCAATCAGGAGGAAAAGCCGAGTAAAGCAGAGAATGAAGTTGAAATCGGCATCGGAGAAAAACGAGGTAGGAAGATGCGCCCTCTCTGTAGTACACAGGGGAACAGCCAATTGCGGGCGCTTGTAATTCCGTTCCCGTCTATACGTTGCATTATTGGAAGAATAAAGCCCGGCGACTCTAAAAATGTACCCAAAACCCCTACCAGAACATTGTTGAATGAATATGTTGAAGACCTGTGTCACGGTCCCAACCGTGAGCCTTATAAGTGGCTGTAAACGGTCAAAGTTCCCACCTTGACAACGTTCTACTTTTGCATTCTGCATCAGTTGTGTTGTGGTTTAGCGTTGCAGTTCTGTTCCGTGACAACCTGCCAACAATTTCTACCGAGACCATTACGCACTGTTAATACGGCACAACAGTGTTTTAATTCTTTGCTATTTTGTGTTACGGAATCCTAGCATGACAACCGACATATTCATCTACATATTATCATGAGTCAATCTAAAGGTCTATCGTAATCACATTTATTAAGAAATAAATGTAATCATGTCAATATGTTTGTGCCTCATTGTCATGATCATCTTGATAATTATCATACCTACTCACTTAAAATTGTCAACGCTTTTTAACACGTCCCGATAGTGTATCATCTTAAGAGCGACAGAAACTTACATCGGGTCAATATAGCTTTGCATGATAAATATATTCAAAACCCCGCCTTTGTGTGTATACGTGTAGCGAAGAGTAATCTATAGTAAGGAAATGAGTTTTCCAACCACAACAGGTGTGAATGACATACGCCTCCAAGTCCACGCTATGTAGCTGTATCTAAGGCCCTCAAACGACTCTCCCCCCCTAGAATATTGTTCGTATCAATATCCCGGTCGGGGATTAATCCACGCCAAGTGGCGACGTAGCGGTGCCTCAAGAAGATATCGCCTCGGGTTCGGGCGTCGGTAGCGTGTTATGTTGGGTCCAACCTCCCAGTCCGATTCCGCTTCTGATAGATCATCATATAGCTCCCATACAGGCCCATCGCTGAATTCAACCCTTACAGCTGGAAGGTTCGGGTCGTCCAATAGTCTCCCAATAATATATGTGATGCTATCCCGAGCAGCAGTCAATCTTTCGGCAGGTGTTTGCGTCGTTCGCATAACTATAGGATCGTTGTGACCTCTCCATATATAGTCACGGTAAACAAAGTCCACGGGGTTGAAAGTTGCTGGGTTATGGGCTATGGTCTGTCAGAGGAGGAAGCCACAGAGTGAATAGAAGTCCTGTCGCAGCTAGGTAGAAGGTGTAGTATAGGGCTCAATAGATAGATTCATTGGTTCCTGACCTCTTAGATCTATCAGGGGGACCGAAGGTCCCTTATATATAGCCAAATCTATAGATATAGCCACCCTATAGGGTCTTGTTACTTTATCACCTGACATGGTCAGACGTTAAATGGCTGCCCTTCGTCGCATGGATTCGAACACTCGTCTGTCTACGCATACAGCTAGAGTGAATAATTTCCTATTTTAACTATATATGCACTGGTAATATGATGTTTAAAAGTTTAAAAAACTATATTATAATATATAAATGGAATTACGAAAGAAAGAAAAACCATAAAGAGGTGTTTTAAACTAGTGATATGTATATATAGCTAATAAATAATTATTTCGGTCGGATAGAATCGGGTCTGGTATCGCTTCACTAATACAATAAGGGCTATTTTCAAGGGTTACGACGGCGGGTAGAGATATTTACAAGCTACTCTGATAGACGGCAATTCTACAACCAGCACTTATCTAAACTGCCCTTCTGACAGATCATCTCGGAAAATGACGATGTTTCGAGGCAGCAAGTTGCGGTTCTTATTTTGTACAGGTTGAGTCGCTCTGTAAACCCTTGTGGCTGTCGGTTTCCAGGTAACTTTAACGGTTCTTAGGCGATAGAAAGACCCATCGTTCGCATGAACTTAATCCAGGCATCCATTTGTGGCAGTAGCACCAACCTGAGTAACTTTAGGTGGTGGCCCTTTCGCTGTAGGTTGTTGTTTGGCCGGGTTTTTGTTCTTAGGCTTTTTGCCGTCGTCCGGTGCAGCCAGCCCACAGATGACATTCTGGATGATACGATCCTAAGGCTGCTTGGACGTCTTTTCCGGAAGAATCCTAACAAACGCTCTAAGTTTTGCCATGGCCTTAGAAACCATAGCAAGGCAGTCACGCTCTTGTGAGCACTTATTGACGTAGTCCAAAACCAGCCCTTTCACACAGAACACGCTATGTGCAATGTCAGCATTAAGTATTAGCCGTCCCGTAGCAAGACGAGCACTCTAAAAATAACCCCAAATGAGACGGTTGAACTCTGGGTCAAATTGTGCATCAGGGATATTCAGGGGGAAGTGTCTTGCGCCGACAGACGAATTGATCTCAAATTATCGCCGAGCGAAGAAACCGGGAATGATTGTGATAGCATCGATAGCATCTGCGAATTTGGGAAACAATGAATCGCCCGTTGGGGGGTCTACTATAAGTACCTATTAAAGACAAGCAAATACTCAGTGTTAGGATCAGGGACGTGGAGTGAAATTCTAATCGACTCTACGTTTTAAGCACTATTTAAACGTAACCGTTTTGGCCACCGTTTCCCCCTGCATAGATGTTACATAAATAGGTATGTGCCTAGTACACAGCCTGATTATGGGCTAAGCCGAGACTGAGCAAAAGCAGCAACTGCGCTAAGCCCGATCCGCTTCACTCTTAGCAGTTGGTAAAACCTAGAACCTATCTAACAAACATTGGCTTACTATCATACCTAGGCACTTATAAATACCACGTTCGTAGTGAGCTTAACATTACAGAATCCAGCAGCGTGGTAAGGACAAGTGTTGACGTGAGCCAGAAATATAAACAGCAATACCTACCAAATACCGCACGTTCGAGACTTACTTATAGATATTGGTAGAAGTATCCGCTAAATCTCGAGCGTAGCATAGACAGTGTCATCGCTGCGAATAGTCAGGTCTTTAGAGTATGTATTTCTTATGATCCAGTGACAGGGTTAGCACATACCGCCTTGGGTGCAATATACCTGCCCTGTATTGTTAGCTACATATGTATATAGTAGGTAGCGGCGTGCATGGAAGCTTTTGTTGAAACAGAATAAATTGATCACCTAATTGCAGATGCACGTAGGATATATCTTCAGTTTGATTAATAGGTACAGTACCTACTGTACTTGCGGGAAGCAAAAGTCCAATCAGCGTCAAGATAGCACCTACGCATTTACTTACATACCTACATGGCAGGTATGTACCGAGTTGTTCTGTACAGCCCGGGCTTATTCTCACCAGGCCCGCTTTTCTCTCGTCTGGCCAGTTTCCTCTTCCACTGTCCAGGGATAGGATGCCCATGATCTAGACAGGTACATACCTGTGTATACGTAGATAGGACCTACCTAGGTACCTACCTACCTAGGTATAGGTACCTACCTAGACTCCAGAATACTACGTAGACTACTGAACATCCATCCATCATCGTGTCGTTTCAACGATAGACCCAAACCTATACATCCTTTTTCTCTTATTGCCTTCCATTATTTACTCTCACATGCATGGCGTGAATGGGTTTCTAGATTCTGTTTGATTACGTCCCCGAAAAGGGTTTGATTGCTTATTGATTGCATTGTTGCCAAAAAAAGGGCCTTATTACCGCCACGGCTGTTGCTGCTGCTGGCTGGCTGTCCTTTGCCCCCGTCTCCTGTCTCCTGTCTGTCTTAGCTAGCGAGCTGTCCTGCATCCTCAGGCTTCGCCTTGATTCAATCTACGGCCACCGTCGTCTCATTCATCTTCTGCCGATACTCGAGTGACAAACGTTGACCATCGATCATCCCGAAATGAAGCTCGCCCCTATCGTCGGCCTAGTCGTAGGCAGCCTGGCTGGACTAGGCGCATCCTCCCTCCACCACCGCGACCACGATTCCAATGACTACTACGTCCTCCATCTCGACGGTAATACAGATCCAGACAATGTCGCGTCGCGGTTGGGACTGAGGAATGAAGGTCAACTCGGCGAGTTGGCTGGTCATTTCGTATTCCGCGCCCCGAAGGCAGACCACGATGTTGTCCGTAGGGAAGTCGAGGAGCGCCGGCGGAAACGGTCGCTCGGTGGTGTCGATATCCTCGATGCTGTCAAATTTTCTCAAAAGCAGAAGCTGCGCGACCCCATGCAGAAGAGGGTTATACCGCCGCCTCCGCATGGCTTCTTCCCGCAACGGAAACGAGCGGATAGCGCTGATGCTGAGGCTCTCAAAAAACAGAAGTCGGTCATGGAAACCCTAGGCATTAGCGATCCGATCTTCAACGAACAATGGCATCTCTTCAATCCTATTCAGCTTGGACATGATGTCAATGTTACCGGCGTCTGGCTTTCAGGAGTCACGGGCAAGAATGCTACCGTTGCTATGGTCGACGATGGGTTGGATATGAATAGTAATGATTTGAAGCCGAACTACTATGCATTTGGTAGCTGGGACTTCAACGACAATCGACCAGAGCCACGGCCAACTCTGAGCGACGATAGGCACGGCACACGATGCGCCGGAGAGGTGTCAGCTGCGAAAAATGACGTTTGTGGTGTGGGTGTCGCATATGATTCCAAGATTGCTGGCATCCGCATTCTCAGCAAGCAAATCACTGATGCTGACGAAGCTACTGCTATGAACTACGATTATCAGCACAACCAGATCTATTCCTGCTCATGGGGCCCGCCCGACGATGGGAGATCCATGGATGCCCCCGGCATTCTTATCAAGAGGGCCATGGTTAACGGTGTTCAGAAGGGCCGCAACGGGTTAGGGTCTGTTTATGTTTTTGCCAGTGGTAATGGCGCTCAAAGTGACGACAACTGCAACTTCGATGGCTACACCAACAGTATTTACAGTATTACCGTTGGCGCCATTGACCGACAAGGGCTTCACCCTTACTACTCAGAGAAATGTTCTGCTCAACTAGTAGTGACCTACAGCAGCGGCAGTGGTGATGCAATTGTGAGTCAGTTTCGAACAAGAAAGACACTCGGAATCTAACCAATCTACAGCACACCACCGACGTGGGAGAAAACCAATGCTATAATGGGCATGGCGGCACATCTGCCGCCGCGCCTTTGGCTGCTGGAATATTTGCCTTAGCGTTGGAGGTCCGCCCAGACTTATCATGGAGAGATATGCAGTACATCGCTTTGGAGAGTGCCGTCCCCGTTGATCTCGACACTGGCGAATGGCAGCCCACTACGATGGGTAAGCAGTATAGCCACACCTTTGGATATGGTAAGCTCGATAGTTATGCTTTGGTTGAAACTGCGAAGACTTGGAAAAGTGTCAAGCCTCAGGCCTGGTTCTTCTCTCCATGGCTTCACGTTAAGAAAGAGATTCCCCAGGGCAATCAAGGGTTATCTGTCAATTTCCAAGTTACCAAGGAGATGCTTGAAGAAGCGAACCTTGAGCGACTAGAGCATGTGACTGTCACCATGAATGTGGAGCATACTCAACGTGGTGATTTGAGCGTTGACCTTATCAGTCCCGATAATGTCATCAGCCACATCTCAGCGGCTCGGAGACTGGACAAGAGCGACCAGGGTTATGATGACTGGACTTTCATGAGTGTGGTGCATTGGTAAGTTGTCTGCATGAAATCATTATAACGAAGCTAATAGTCCGCAGGGGAGAATCTGGTGTTGGTACTTGGACAATCGTGATTCGCGACACGCAAGTAGATGATCACAAAGGCACCTTCATTGACTGGCACCTCAAGCTATGGGGCGAAAGTATCGACCCTTCCAAGGCTACACTATTACGGATGCCGACAGATGAGGATGATGCTGACCACGATGTGACAACCACTGCTACACCCACAGCTATCACAACTAGCCTACTTCCTCACCCCGATGCCACTAATACTGCGATAACAACCTCCTTACCCGATGACCACCCGGAGAGACCTGTGAAGCCTAGCACAACGAACACTGACAGCGGGTCATCGGCGGCTAGCACCCAGTCTGCCGCTGCCGAAACGACCACAGAAAGCTCGTGGTTACCATCCTTCCTACCCACATTCGGCGTTTCATCCAGAACACAAGCATGGATATACGGCGCCTTAGGTCTGATTATTACGTTCTGTGTAGGACTCGGCGCCTGGTTGTGGCTAGTGCGCCGTAAACGCCTAAGGAATAACCCCCGAGACAATTATGAATTCGAGCCCCTGAACCCGGATGAATCGACGGGCCTAGACGGTAGTCATGAGAAGGGGGCCAAACGGCGCGGGGGCGAACTATACGATGCTTTTGCTGGCGGAAGCGACGACGAAGAATTCAACGACCGAGATCACAGCAGCATATTGAGCACTGATTCGGACGATGAAAGGGACGAAGAGGCGACTGGAGGACAGCAAGGATCAAAGCTCCTTGGTCACCAATCAAAATCTTAAGAGGATCAGAGCCACCTGGGTTGAGCCTCTCGTTAGCTGCATGTGAAACGGCGTCTCAGATTTAGGTGGTTGTTACGCTCGAACATACTGTATGAATTCCATCATTTGTTTAATAGAGATGGAATGCGGTTTCCTATAACCTGTACATAGTAAATGGATGGAGAAACTTGATACACGGTGTTATAAAATTAGCATAGTATGTCTTATCCCGTTATTAGTTTGCATTCTTGATTATGGTATCGATTTTTATAGCTTTACAATTGGGTGATTTATTATAGGGCCATTATTTTTTTACGAAGCTCCATTGTATGATAATAGCATTAGAGTCTCGCGGTGCTCATACGCAGAGCCTACGCCAAAAACATACGTCATGAGCATAATGCAAAAAGCTCCATGTATGAGGATGTCAACCATGATGGCAACAGTCTAACTGTTCTTTTTGAGAGCCAGCTTGAAATTATCGGGATATAGTATATACATCGTGAACCCCTTTTAGAATGCACCATGGCATCTAGGATTAGCCATTCCCATTTTGAGAATACCTTTCAGTATTTTGGAGGCATGTGAAGCTCTAATAATACACGCTTGCTTGGCAAAGGGCCTCTCCTGTTTAAAAAATTGCTAGAGCGGGAAGATAGTAATTCGGCGGATCACTCGCATACATGCCAAATGGCAAGTCTCTGCAGTTACGGGCTAGCTAAAGAATAAGTGGCGACACTGTGTGGTGTCAAACGATATGATATAACGACCTTGAAGGGATAGGGGATCGAACGCATATGAAACTTATGGCGACTTCCCAGGTATATCCGGTCACCGAAAATCCGCTGTTCTGCAGCAAACACTATTTCGGTTGCAGCATCGTCTACCAACTAATTCCAACATACACAGATTTATGATCAGCAACTTGACAGCTGTCGGCATACCCGTAAAAGCTAGGTCTAAGGGGTGACATCTAACCCACAGGCTCATGAAGCTCGGGGCGTGTTATACCATCTATAGTCGGCATATTTTTCGGCCAAGATAGATCCAGTTTCCGGTAGAGTCAGAGCGAGTAGAACATCTCATGCAGCATCAGTTATCATAAATTTAGTATTGATTAATATAACAAGCCTATACTCCGAGATAGAACGAGGCAGAAAGGGCGAGAGCGTACTGTCGCCGTGATAACAAACTACGGCATACATCGCTCTGCCAGTGTTATATATCGGTGTTCATGAGTCTTCTTATAGGGCCGACATCTATTAAGATCAACCCCCTCTAAGAATTCAAAGCCAACCCCCGATTGCCCTCAACAAATTCGTATTGTTCAACCATGCTCCATGTCTAACGCTCCATGAGACCTTAAATATTGTGATCCAATCTGCAGTACTAAGTTGAGTAATAAAGCTAAGAGGACAATTCCAACCGTTTTCGTCACATCTTTTCTGCAGGTACGACCGCGAAAGGAGGAAATTGGCGCCCTTGTAAGGTTCTTTTGTGCTAGGGTCTAGAGATCTCAACTAACATTACATGCTTAGTGATAGATGTGATACAACAATTAGGTCGCAGGTACCGGCATCTATTAGCGTGGTATGGGGCAGAGTAAAGAGTGTACTTGTCACGGTGATATGTAACACGCCAATCGAGCGCCGGTTGAAAGGTGGTTCAACATGAGTTTGGGTAACGATGATATTCGTCTAATAGCCTGGAGAGTCCTGCGCGGAATTTTGCATTTGAATCATGATCTATTCGTAAAAAAAAGCGTCGGCTTCTATTCACAGCGTCCGTTATATAGAATTTCCTACCATCCACATCCCATGTTATTGTGCAACGCTGAATACTCCTTACGCTTCGGTGCTAACGCCTCTCTCCGAACTATTGAGTAGTTGTAAAATGTGGGCGTCTCTTAAAAGGCGACGTAAAACCCATTGCTAATTAAGAACTTTCACCAGCGAATGTTGGCGGCTTCATGCCTTCCTTCTCCATATCACGGATGTAATCCTCCCATACTTCGATAACACGTCCATAGAATTCGATATGTTGATTAGCAAGAGTCCCGAGTTGGCCTTTGAGCTCAAGTCTTTTGATTCGTTCGAAATCAACCACCTCTTTGACGACCTCCTCGTCAAACATTTCCGACGTCTTCCTAGCGCGTTCAACTTCTGTTGTTAGCTCATCGATGCGGATCTCAAGTTTGCGCTGCCGTTCCCGTCGGCTCGCTTCGTGGTCTACGCCACGAACATCTTCAATTTTGGATCGAATAAAGCCGCCGGCACCGCCTAAGGCACCAGAGCTTCCATGGCCCGAGGCTAGAGAATCCCGGTCCAGTGTCGATTTATTAAGGTACTCTGTTAGTTGCTCATGATCTAGCTGCTTTTGCTCCCGTGCCTTGAGAAGGTTTTTGAGAGCTAGGCTATATGCTTGCATATCCCGTAAGCTGCCGAGGTAATCTTGGTCCATATGCTCCCGTAGCTTCTTAAGCCCATCCGCAGAATCCTCGACACTGGCAGCGAAGATGTGTACCGCGCTTTCGACGCCAGGCTCCAGTGTGATTAACTTTTGGAACTGCTCCGTCAGGTCTCGTAGATCAATTTCCAGATCGGTTTCACGACGCACGACGCGGGCGACAACCTTTTCTACCTGGGCGAGATCCTCGTCTAGCTTGTCGCTCTTCTCTCGTACCTCAATAAACCGTTTATCATGCTTATGTACTTTTGTAAAAGCGTTGATGAAGGTATCGGCAAAGTTGTCGAATACACCACTGCTCCCTTGATCGGCAGCAACGTTTGTCCTCCCGGCGCGAGACCTCATTGTAGCATTCCAGTCAGGGGACTCTAGGAAAGTGTGGAGAATTGGGGCCCGTCGTAGAATGGGATGGAGTGTTATGCGTGTTAGGAAGCGCTGCAGTGAATATGCCCGGCGGTTTGTGAAGTCGGGCCCAAATCGATCCCCTCGGACATACTCCATGCGCTGTTTATCGGGCAGCGGGGGGACGGCACATGCCGGATAGTCCTTGGACAGTGTCTTGGCAAGGAAGAGAAAGTCGGTAAAGCGTCGGCGGGAGGTGAAAGTCGGTTTCTGGAAGGAAGGGAAGGTTGACTGCGTAGATAGATAGCAAGTTAGTGGTGAGGTGAGGAGTGGTGAGGCGAAGTGAGATGAGATGAGATGATGCGCGTCTCCCGCAGCTGCAGCTGCAACGGTAACGGCTCCAAATACACGCACATACATTTGAAGTTATTAGGTACGACACAAAGGCGTCCTTGGTGCCGTCGCTCTCCTTGTGAGGCTCCGAAACAGTGCACTCGAGAATGTCGCCGGACAGGCCGGGATCCTGGCGTTGTAGGTCTTGGCCATGGCGTTGATCCTCGCTGCTGGGTGGCTCGGCATCTATGTTCGGCATAGGCGCACTTGGCCGAGCAGCGTCGACGCCATTGTCTGTCTCGATCTGCCACGAGATGTTGGAGAAGTTGTCCTGGTCGATGATGGCCATTGTGGGCGAGGTCCGGAAGCCGCAGCGAGTTCGTGCTGGTGCTCGTGCGAGTTATTCCTCAGCCGTGTCGCGATCGAGTTGTATCGCTGTATCTTCAGAAACGATAACTGTAATTGTATCCTGCGTTCATAAAGGGCCACATGAGTGACTGGCTAATCCATGGGGGTTAAGCAATGAAATTTGTTTGGGCGTTCTGTTCGTTAGAGGTTGGTGGGGAAGTGCTCACCATAGCCTCATCCACGAGTGGCATGCATGCTGGGAATAGAGCTGCCTACCTTAGGTAAGTACCTATTACGGCAGCATACTCTGCACCTACGTCACGCCTCTGTATAGCCAGCTAGCAGGCGCTACACATATATACAGAATATGCATTAATGCAACGAATATGTACATAAATTTATGTATGATATAATGTGCACGGACATTGAATCCTGAGGCAACTTTATCACCAATGTATCTTACTATGTATAATCCTTCTATAATCATGTCACGCATACTAGTACTATGTTTCTATAACTATAACAAATAAATAGTATACTATTCTTACAATAATAAATACCTAACCCCTTGCAAGTTTTAAATTGTTGTGCCTATCCTTTTAATACAAAGCCTATGTCGTCCCGATTATCGTCAATTACCCGTCCCCATTCCAGTAACAACCTAAATAAATAAACTTCCATATCTTCTTTCCTCATCGCCTTTTCGGCCCATTTACGGCCTTGCTGGGCGATCCACTTCGCATCCTCCGTTCGTGGTGGCGTGACCTGTTTTCGTCCATTAAGTGTGCCACGGCCATCCAAGCCAATGAAGTATGACATTGTGCTATGCAAGGCATGATACCTTATATCAATGGGGATGAAATGCACCCAAGGCATTAGCCGTTCAGTAAACCATTGCTGAAATATCGAAGAGATGACCGGCACGCTGTTTGACCGGAGAACCTGTAGTAAGTTCGGTGCTGGTCCGTCGCTAGTGTCAAGTAACATCACATAACGACTATCCACCTCGGTGGCTGGGGGCTCCAATCCAAACTCATCTCGTATGAGTTTACAGTTAGTGTCCTGGCAGCCCTCGGAAGGGCCAATCAACGAGACTCTCAAAGGTAAAATGCTATTGCCTTCGGGGGTAGGCACATCTTCGTACCGAAACCTACTATTTTGACCCGCTCCGATTCCCAACAACATGGGGATGCTGTCCGTAGCAGTGGCATTCTGAATGAGGTGAACCAAACGCAATCGGTGACTGCCATGAAGCAACTCGTGGGTTACCGTCGGGATATCTTTAACGTCTCCCTGCCATAGAATAAGGTCTTGCTTTTGGTTAAAGCTTTTGCTGTCGAAATCCTGCTCCTGCCCGCCCCGTGGGAATGGAATCAGAAGATCGTTGAAACCAGCTGTTTTCGACCCACTAAAGAGGGGCAACAAATTCTGGTATAGTTCGAATTGATGGGGAATGGTGTGGAACTCATGAAGGTTGAAGATATCGGGCTGGTGGCATGAGTCGAGTGCCATTTGCCAATTTTCAAGGAATTGCTCCCTGCTGTGTGGTGAGGTGCATAATGCACAGAAGTCTCTTACATCCCAATTGACCCCACTGCGGCTCGATGCTCCGGGAGGGCAGGTGATAGCCTCAAGCTGTCGGAATTGATGGGCTGCAATATATGGCTGAACTGAATCTGCAGGCCTTATTCGCTTACTGGCTCTGATATTCTCATTCTCCTTTGCTGAGATATCTGAATCGTCTCGTTTACCGAGTCTGCCGGGCATAAGTTGAAAACCTGGTTGGGTAGCTATCATCCTTAATTGGTGCATCTCATTCCAGGGAACTAGAACCCTTGGCCGTTCTTGCAAATTGATGGCGATCTCCATCACTGGGAGATGCTCAACAAATCCAGAGATCAATGCCACTATCTCGTCTAGTGTTTCCTGTTGTGAAGGGTCAGATGGGTTATTGTGAGCTACTTTGCCATCAGCAATGCTGATGATGCCAATATTAGGCTGGCCTTTGAGGAACTTAAGGCCGTCTCGAATATTTTGTGGCCGTAAACCCCAGAATGGTAATATATCTTTCTCGATCTGATCAAACCTATCAATGACAACCGATCTTTTGTGCTGAGCGAACTCAAACCACCTGTCGAAGTTTTGCGGAGGTTTCCGCCCGTGGTGTCTTTCTCCATATTCCTTGACTGCGAGCTTCAGGGTTGTGCTAACTGTTGCATGCCGCAGCCATCGATCTGCTTCTACCCGATTCTTGTAGACAAGATCATCAACAGGATGACGAGTAAACAATTTTGGTCTCAGGGTGATGTAGACGCTTGAGGAAACTATTATACTGAGGAGCAATAATAAAAGGAATACGCGTTTTATGAAAATGACTGAGCGCATATTGTTGGTATACGTAAAAATGGTAAAGCCAAGTGAAATTGCCCCCAATACGAGGAGCGGCTCTGCTGCGGATGTTTGCTGGTATGTGCCGACACGCAGCGTGTTACCAACACTAGCTACCACCCCGGATATAAATGTCGCGATAGTGATAGGCTCGAATGGTGATGCTTCGCATGCCATTAGGGATGCAGATATAGCCAAAGTAGCTACAGCTATACCGGTGCTTAAGGTATCGAAGATGTATAAAGGGTTGACGCCTCTAAGGGATTGGTGCCCGACAACCTCGCTACGCTGTGAAGTCTGCGTGAGTATTAACGGAATACATGTTGCAAATGCTGTGATCAACAAAATGCCGCCAAGGGTCCGCAACCGACTTCTAGTTGTTCGCGCCCAGGCGAGCACTCTCCATAAAAGGATAATGATAATTGAATCCGCGAAAACGCCAGCCCATTGGGTAAATACCACGAGCGATCCTCGGTCTGCTAAAGGTGAACAGAAGTACGTAGATCGCATGGTCGAGTTGCCAGCCCAGAAGGATCCGTAGCTGAGGAGAACAGTCCCAGCAAGCAACATGAAGGGCGAGCCCATGAGCCACTCTTTTAAATCATCTAGCACGCTCCCCCACATATCTTCAGGCTCATCTGACTCTATCTGTGGTGGACGATACGAGAAAAACCTATAAGCACCGAACAGCACCGGTAGAAATGCCTGTTCAACGGAATTTAGTTGCGAGATTATCTAGCTTAACAGCAGAGTACTTACTTCGATACCAGCAATAGAGCATTGGAAATCATGCAAACCTCTATAAAAAAGCTCGAGTCTAACGACGACCAAGACTACAATACATGGTACGTAAAACCGGCGTGGTCTCGGAGGCAACGAAGACGACGACGACTTTAAAATAGCATCGGAGTCTATTGAGAGCGTTATCATTCATTGCCTTCAAATGAATGAGGACGATTGAGCTAACCAAACCTCCCATCGGCGCCGGGGAGCCATTTTGAAAAGAGACTCACGGCAAAAGCCGATAAGCCAACAACAAGGAGTAGTAAGAAGGATGAGAGACGTGGCTGATCTAAGTACCCCAATTAGCAACTACTCTACTCTAAACCGCGGAAGTTGAATAGACACTGACTGATCAAAGTGTGTCTTTGGAAAGAATATAATAGCCAGACAAACGAAGTTAAGAAACTTATCCTCAGTTAGCTTGGTCGTTCGCCTTGCTATCCTATTATCGTAGGACTAGAGAGAAAAGGGGCTTGAGTAAAGCTCACCAAACGCCCGTCAACCGTGTGCCGCTATCAGGTGCCATCGAGGCAGCATTGGCGATAGCAGTCTTGCTCGCATGAACTGGTTAAAAGAGAGACTATGCGTATATTTAAACCACCCGCCAGGTTGTTCGTACCCGACTAAGATAGCAGCTTGTCATTAACAAGAAGTGAGATTTCAGGTCGAGGACTTGGTAGTATAAGTGGAGCTATGCCCTGCAAACAATTCTGGTCGTACGTGGCAGCATTCGAAAATACCGTGGCTCATTTAATTATACACACTGTAAACCGCTTGAGAATAGAACAAACGCATTACTGTGTAACGTGCTGCAACCATGTAAAATACAGTGTGTGCCTACAGCTAGTTTTAGTGGGAGGTATGCTATCTACAGTGGCTAAAAAGTGTGCTATCTAGGATAGTCTACTTGCTATTTATATATGAGGTCTATCGTCAGCTTTATTATGATAACACGTCATTCGGGCGAATGGTCTAGGGGTATGATACTCCCTTCGCACGTTCTGAATTGTTCAGAATTAGGTGACTGGGAGGGGTCCGGGGTTCAATTCCCCGTTCGTCCAGTGTTTTGCCATGTCCCGTCGAGAATTAATTTTGAATTTTATTTACTTGTTATTCTGTACTTGATTGCTTTTTTTTCTCAAATTGATTTAGCTTGTAGACAATATCAAGATCAGAAACCGAGGCAGCTAATATTAGTGTTCACATCTTACAGATAGGACGAGAGAGAGATAAGCAACAGTGGGTGTATGTATCCACCCTCTACCCAACCACCTACCCTTTTACGCATACAACCTACGCATAGATAGAGAACCTGTGTATTTCATGAGAAGATGTTGATCGGTAGGTAGATTTCGGTGCTTAGTAGGTTTAAGTACAATCATTTTACTCTTATATAGCAAGAAAACTGTATGTAATTCGATCTTTCGGACCTGAACTTTCAGTGGTAAGACCAAGCCGTGGGGCGGGATTACCCGCACATACTGTAGTAATACATATCTACACAGCTGACAACTTGCATCTGGTATAGCTACTATGAGTTTACCTTATATGTATATCAACAGGGATGGTATCCAGCTTTGTTTGGTTCGCTTCGATGCAGCATCAGGCTTGGGCTGACTCCACTCGTCCAGCCGCTCCCATGAAATCAAATAGGAAGCCAATAACAGCTCTCACGAACCTGGATGGCACCTGGATGGCTACCTGGATGGACATTCATTATTTGATATAGGTAGTGCTAGCACAAAGGTATTTCATTTGTCTTAAAATAAGGTAGTGTACGTGAAATCCTCTAGGACTGTCGCGCCTCTCTGTCTTCTTCTTTTCTTATACATATAAGTAGTGAGGCTAACGAGCATCAATCTTCGCATTACTTCGAATGCCAAATATCATATTCGTCCTCTCGATATAATACTATCGTTGCCGCCGCCAGATATGTAATTATGTGACTTTACTTTACCACCGCACGCACACCAGCAGTTGGTGAACTGCATTCTCCTCCAACGATCATGCGCCGAATATATATCATGCCTTGAGGGTCTGTATAGGTTATGAAGTCATGAAGTCACAAGACGATACGAACAAGGGAGAACATAGGAAATGCAGTAACATCACGAGTCTAAGAGCTACATTATCTAAGACCGCAAGCAAGCTCACATCCGACTTGTCAAACGAGAATCATCGACGATGATAACTGGCCTTTCAACATAGTCAACAGCCACCTCACAGAGCGGATAGTAATATCGAAAATATTGGGAGGAAGGAAGGAGATGCTGGAATAGCGATCTTAATGGGAGTCGCGTTCTGTGGCTAAATCATCAATCATCTAGAGACCTTGTTGTCGGTCTCCAATTAACACAATCGATTGTCGTGCAACGCATTCCGACATATTCAATGACGAGGATTGTATTACTACTGCTTGAGCCGGTGAACAGATATACTCAGCAATGAGATATGAATCAAAGAGCATGCGGCTTCGAGGATGCCACCCACTCACCATGAATCCCAGTAATCATTCACCTGGGAAACCCTCAAGAATTACCACCAACGCCCAATGCATATCAGGAACCTAGTTGAGACTATGCATGGCACACGACTCATCATGAGGGTGGACATATGGTGCCTCTATAGGTCGATCATCGTTATCCGACATCCGGTAAGGTCTATAAATGGTCGCTAACAAGTTCGGTTTCTAGCCCATGCTCCGTCGTTGCTACTTACCTAAGGGATTTCAGTGGAGGGTGTTAGGCTCCGTCTTCGAAAGTCGATTTATAGTCAGGGAGAGGGGATCGACAGCTCGAAGCGCGATCTAAGGCCATAAAATCGAGACACTGCTTCACGAACGATGACGTCTAAACCAATAACGTGCCGCCTTCAGCCTGGAAGAACCAATTAGGTCGAATTGAAACAGTGAAACATTGGTTTGGCCAACAACAGATATACGAATAGAAGCTCGAGGTCAAATACGCAGCGAGTTATACTCGGCACGACTACCGACAGCCTGAAAGGGTCCAAACTTGAAGAATCAATAAATGCAGTGACAATCGACATCACCTCTGACCATCCTTAGCAACGATTAATCCAGTGACATGCTGGTGCGACAGCACGATCAACCCCAATATCTGGATATACAATGGCTATGGATATCAGACGAAGCAGACGAACGATAGAAGATATAAGCACCAAAACGACTGCACGGTTGGCGGAATTATTGGGGCTGAATGTCATACGAAGCATCGAAATGAGCCGGGTGCTCAATGTTCCATTGCCCAAATGTCCCGGAGGGCTGGTGAGTTGCTGACTGTCCGATGTCAGCTTTTGTTCGCTTGGTTCTTGGCGGGGAGCCCCGAACGCTTTCTCCGTCCTTCCCGAAGGAGGACGGTCGAAGGATTGCCCAACTCGCCTACAGAGTACACTATGTAGCAGCATCCACTACTTTGGGTGCTTGACCCTTCACTAAGTAAATGGTTTGATGAGAGAAATACGGCTTGCTTACACGACCCAGCATATACTATGTACAACCAGACCTAACGCATTAAACCTCGAATACTAGTATGGGCTACATACACGCCTAGCTTTTAGACGAGTCCACCCAAATGTTTAATCGAAAGAGGATGACTACAATGCTTAGGCGACGCGAAGAAGGCCCAGACAATGACCGCATAATGTCCGACACCAGCGAAGAGTCCGGGCTACCCGCCGCTGCTACATTGGGTAAGTACTGCGTGTTGGTCACGATCTCCAGCTCTACCACATGGTTTGCGTCGCTCGTTCGCCACCCGTGGATCTATCCGTGCGACTAGGTACACTAAGTGGCAAGGCTTTGGAGAATGGTCAAGGATACATTGCGCGATTCATAGATCTCAGAACACCTTTCGCTATGAACGGATTCATGGAAGTGTGCCATGCGAACCAATGGGCTTCGATGAGGATGATGATTGGGCAACAAAGTCACACAGTCTGGGGTGAAGAGAACACACCGTCCAGGATAAATTTTGGAGATGCAATCTCACCTTGCAGGCAACACTCGACTCCGCGTATTCGCGAGCAAGCGCGCAAATCCTCCCGGTGTGCTTAAGAAGCAAGGCGTGATGCAAAATATATTCTAGGTTCAGTATGTTATTATCTCAGAACACCCAATATGAAATACAGGTACCTAGAATAAGGAGTACACTACCGGCATCTCCATGTTCATAACCCCACAGCCCCTACTTACTTAAATTAGGCCTGGTTATGCGTGCCGTACTATGTACATAGTAGGCAGGGCTTGCGGCGAGGAGGGTCAATCGCGGGTTTGCGGGGGGGTTTTCTACATAGGTATACAATTATCAAAAAACGAGATATATCTGACCCAGTGGCAACCAGCTAGCATGCCAATAAATACCTGACTAGGTATATTTTACTGAACACAGCAACCACGTAAAACCTATCTGTCAGGTACTGAACGTGCTCTTTAGAGCAAAATCCAGAAAAAGGGGGCGTGCTTTCGGCTGTCCTAGAGAGGGTAACACCGACTTATACTTTCTTGCACTAGTGTACAAGATCGTGTTGGCGGATAGTTGGGTTAGCAGCTGACGTGACGGGCAGTGGTGATATCGCACCTCCATCAAGTCCGCTAGTGTAGTGCAAGTCTTGGTACATACATAGGTAGTGCATGTAGTCAAAAATAGAGAAGGTCTTACCGCTTTAACACTGGCACTACTCTGTAATGGCGCTTTAGATCGCCTTGGTCAATTATCCGTCGCTTTTAGACTCTTGGTTGGCCAACTTTTAGTCTCTCTACCGACTGTTGTTGACAAATCTTGAACTTACCTGGAACTGCGCAGATACTCCAGGCCTAACTAATTACTTGCTTCTTCCTTAGAAGCTTCTGAAACGATGCCAAAGTCAGAGTAAACGATCCCTCGGAATATTTTCCCAGTGACACTAACCCTATTTTGGCCTCAGATCTTGGCAGATCTTGGCGTCTTATGTCAGCGCCGGTAGTAAACCCAGCGATCAGGGCTTCGGCTCAGGGGCCCCGGTCACTAAGATTACGTAGTGTATGCACTGTAGTCAGGATCGGGATTTATATTCATATCGAATATCTAGATTGATTTTTATATGTCGTACAGGATAAGTTGAGTGAGTGTAGGATAGAGTCGCAGACGGAAACCGCAACATTCTTTACTCACTTAAACTACTGAGTACTATGCCCTACATAAGGCTCATATCGATGTTCAAGAGGGCACTGACTACCTATCCACATAGTGTAGGTAGTGAAGCACACTACACTAGGTGGTAGGATTACCTTGGCATTTCTTGGCTTCAT
Organism: Hypoxylon argillaceum; assembly: GCA_022495175.1. NCBI lineage: Eukaryota > Fungi > Ascomycota > Sordariomycetes > Xylariales > Hypoxylaceae > Hypoxylon > Hypoxylon argillaceum. The sequence goes on along the minus strand of MU378408.1, from coordinate 2,835 downwards.
TTCCTAGACACTCCATACACGTGTGGATGTCTCAGCTCTAACCCAGGATTCACTGTACCCATCACCCACCCAGCCAAGGCTTGGTTACATGTGCGCTGCATGGGACTCTCCAATATTGGGAAATCCGGCCTATTGTGGTCGAGTTGTCTTTGCCAAGCTACACTAAGCTTCTATATTGTTCGGTTCCTCCACAATCTGCAGACAGAGAGACAGTCAGCCTCATCCACAAGAGATACTAAGATGCTATTTTGGGCGAATTACACACACACCACCCTGCTGTGACGCCTATTTCGCAAACGTAATGCAGGATTACCCAAACCTTGGGAGCCGTTCAAGGGCAATTGTGCATGGGAGTTCGTGGAGCTGAGCTACGAGGCGAATTGGATATATAAAGCTATCTAACGCCTCCCGAATGTTACCTACTTTTTTTTCTCTCCACCCCTCTCACCACATTCATTCATTCATTCAACCTTTTAGCCGTTCTCTTCCGTTGACAATTCGTTGTTCGGTATATAATTAATTTCAAAATGAAGTTCTCTACTGGTCTCGTTTCTGGTTTGGCTGTGGCCGGCGCCGCCGTTGCCGCTCCCTCCAAGAAGTGCCGCAGCGACCTTCCTACCACCAAGATCGCCGGTGTTGAGGTTGTTGACACCCAGATCGTCCGGGATGCCCACGAGCTTGTCAAGGCTTTCATCCCTCTCCAGCCCTACCTCTACAACCACGTTGTCCGAACATGGTTGCTCGGTGCTGCTGCCCTGAACAACAACGCCACCCTCAAGGCCGAGGTCGATATCGAGCTCCACGCTGTTGGCTCTCTCCTCCACGATCTTGGTTGGGACCGTAAGTTTCGGCTTGATACAGATAACTCTTAGTACCTCACTTTCTAACTTGGTGATTACAGAGCGTGACGATACCCCTTTCAACACCCACGAGTACCGATTCGAGGTTGAGAGTGGTGCCGCTGCCATGAACTGGGTCAAGGCCCACCCTGACGGCAAGAACTGGGACGCCCAGCGTCTCGAGAGACTCTACGACGGTATCTCTCTGCAGACCCTGATCGGTGTGCCCGACTTCAAGAACATCGACACCCAGTGGATTGTCAAGTCCATCGGCTTCGAGTTCCCCCAGCCGCGGTCTCCCCTGATCCCCGAGGAGTTCTACGACAGCGTGCAGGGCAACTTCACCAACAGCACCCTCTTCCGCGGCACCAACGACACCTTCACCCGCTTCGCCGTCAAGGACCCGGCCACCACCTACAACACCTTCCTCGCCCCCTTCGGCGACGAGTACGTTGCCGGCTACACCGAGAAGGGAGCCCGCCTGTTCGATCTCATCCAGGGCGGCATCGCTCTCGAGCTCGGCCAGTACCCCGACGTTCCCTTCACCCCTCTCCCTCCCGTCGCCTAAGTTGGCGTGGCTGGTGCTTGGTAATGGGAATTGCTTCTTGTAACTACATTTATACCCTGATAAAAATAGACTTGCACTGAGGTGGTCATAAAAGATGAGCGTGTTTCTTGGGCTTCCCCGTGTCACCGAATGGTTATTGGAGTTTACGGCTATCTAGTGATGAGAAAAACTTAATAATGAGGTCGTCAATTATCCATCTTCAACAACGCTGAGCCACGTAAACAAACAGTGAATTATGTGACTTACAACTTAAAGCAGGTATGTATGCACAAGATTTATCTAACCTTTCCGTATAAGCGTTAGGTACCCCACAATAGACTAGGGCGGGTCCACCCATGTCCATGGGCAAACGACGGCTGCCTGCCTCTGCATCTACCCATCCAGGCTATTCCCAGTTGAGTAGGTGAGCCAAGCCTCGAAGGATCTCTCGATAAGTCGTATGATGGATCGCTTGGGTTTCCCGGCACGGCAACAGTAATCCTGCGTTTGCCCTAGTGTTTGGGCAGCATTATGCGATGATCATAGGTGGATATAACGGAGCGCCGGTCATATCCGAGATGAGGTCAATTTATTTGTTGATTCCGCGACTGGCTCTATCGCCGGCGATCGCACCCCGATGTATGCGTACATACGTAGCATGCGCGATTGTCAATTAGTTTCGCATCATCGGACGAAATAAGCTTAAATGTGAGCTTAAAGGCGATGAACATATTGTGTAGGCAGGTACGGCCTACGCTAAGTAGCTACAGTGCTAGGACACTACCTAGGTAGGTCCCTCCATTACCTCTACAACCATTCTACAATAACACAATGATTACCTGACATATTGTATCACCGCTTTCCGTCTCATGCGCGGTACGTAAACTTTGATGTCTTCTCAACACACGAGCCAAGAATTCCGTTTTGTAGTAGCCCTTACCTCATTGGCTGTAATAATGTACTAATTAAAAAATAACTAGGGAATTGCCGACGGCATTTTCCGACTACACATTAACCCAATCTAAAGCCCACTCATATTCACTAGGCATTTCGAAAAGTGCTTAACTTTACTACTAAAAGTCTAATTCAGCGGCTTGAGTCTTTATAGCTTTGTTCTATCTACTACCTATTTTAGTGTCGTATTGTCCTTGGTCTAGGTATTGCTAAACGCTTACCTGCTCAAACGGTGAACATGGATTTCGTGGTGATACAGCGGCTTCATGACGTTGTCAGCCTGTGCCTTTGCAAATCATTCTGGCTTCAACCTAGCCTGTGCAAGGTTAACGTGCCAAAAAACCACACACGCCTTAGAATACACCTAAACGCTAGTACTTCAAAGGCTTACCGAGCAGCCAAATAATAATAATAATAATAATAATAATAATAATAATAATAATAATAATAATAATAATAATAATAATAATAATAATAATAATAATAATAATAATA
>MU378407.1:0-30512 GCA_022495175.1 Hypoxylon argillaceum | reverse complement strand
ATTTTTTAAATTAAATTTATATAAAAAATTAAAAATAAAACAATTAAACTATATAAAAAGTTTAAATTAATTATATAAAGTTATAAAAATAATAATAAAGTTTAAATTTTTATATAAATATTAACAATTTAATATATAAATTAATAGTTTATTATAATTTTAAAACTATTGTTAATTTAAAACTATAATATATATATAAAACTATAAAATATTTTTTAAATATATATATAATTATATAACAATTTAAACTAAAAAATTTATATTTACTTGTTAAAAAAACTAAAAAATAAATATTTAATAAATATTATATTTTAAATTATATAACTATTATATAAATTAATTAAATTAAAATTATACTAGTATAAAATATATTATAAATATTACTATTAAAAATTAAATATAAAAATGTTTATATATAACTTATATTTATTATATATTAAAAAAAACTTAATAAATTTATAATTATAAAATTTTAAATAAACGATATTTTTAATATTATATTTAAAAAGTTTTTATATAAAAAAAAAACTAAGTTATTATTTTATATAAAATTAAAAATAAAATTAATGTTTAAATATTTTGTTAAATTTAATAAAAACAAAATTTAAATAAATAAATAAAATTTTCTTTTTATTTAATAAAAATAAATTAAACAATTATATATTATTAATTTTTATATAAAAGATTATTTTTAATAATATGTTGTTTAATAAGCTTAAAATATATATATTGCTTTTATATATTAACTAAAAATATTATATAATTTATTAGTTATTATATAAATTTAAAAGTTGTTAAAAAATAATATTAAAACATTAAATATATAAATATAATAGTAAATCAATAATATATAATAAAAACTACATTATATATTTTTAAATTTTAGTTATATAAAAATTTTTATTTTTATTAATAAAACATTTGTAAATAATAAAGATTTAAGTTTTTAAATTAAATTTATAATTGTATTAATTAATAAAAGCTGTATAAAAAATATTTTTATAATTAAAAGTAATATTATTTATTAAAATTTAATCAAATATAAACAAATTATATATAATATATTAGCAAGTAAACTATATAACATAGTTAACAAATTTGATTGTGTTATTATATTTAATACAACTTTTTAAAAAATTATTTATATAATAAAATTATTAACAATATTATTAGTTATATATATAAATTTTAAGTTTTTGTACAAATGTTTAATTAAACTAAAAACTATATAAAAAAAACAATTTATAATTAATATTATATTATTTTAAAAAGTGTATAAAAATCGTAAAATTATAAAAATATAATAAATCGATAGCAAAAATAATTTAATAAATATTTATATAAAAAAAACATTTAATTAAACATTAGAAAAACTAGTTATTACAAATAAGCTGATTGTATAAATAAAAGCATATATAAATCAATTAAATAGCGAAAAAAATAACAAAGAATTAGTTAATATTAAAACTAGAATTACTATATAAAAAAAAAAAGTTTTAATATTAAATCAATAATTTAATAAAATCTATATATATGTACTTAATATATATAATTAAAACTTTGATTAGAACTTTTATTAAATAACCGAATAAATAAAAAATATAAAGATTTATTAAGATTTATAGGATCTATAAGTTTTATATATATATATATATAAATAATTTGCGTATAACTTTTTTAGTTGTACTTTTTTTTTGTAAAATATATATAAATCAATATAGAACTTTAAGACTTAAAAACAGACTTTAAACTTTATAAATTACTTTGAATTTTTTTGTGTATATATATATAAAAAGTTTTATCAATAGATTTAATATTTACTATTTTAACAGTATTATTAACAAATTAATTTTTATTAATTGTTAAATAGTTTTTTATATTATAATATTATATTTTAAATTTTATGTTATTTTTATTAAAGTTGTTATAAAAAATAAAAACTAAAATTTTAATTAATTTATAAGTTTTTTTTTTAATTTAGTTTAATAATATATTAATTTTACAACTTTTAACTAATAAATCTATTACTTATTAGTTAGTTTTATTAATTTAATTTTAAAATCAAAACTTTTTTAACTTTAAATTTGCTAATTTAATAAAAAAGCGATCTAATATAGCTTAATTAATAAATATAAAACAATTAAAATTTATAGTTAATACTTTTACTTTTAATTAACTAATAGCTACTAAAATTTATTTTTTATTAATAAAAAAATTATATTATTTAATTAAATTGTTAAATTAGTTTTTACTTTTTTATAAAAATTTATAAAAGTTATTTATTTGTTAATATATAACAAAAAACACAAATAAATAAAACTTAAATTTAGCTTATAAAGTTTTAAGCTTTTTAAATAGTTGTTTAAAACTAGCACAGTTTATTAACTTATTAAACTAAAAAATAGCTATTTAAACTTTGTTAATAATACTATAGTAAAAAAATGTAAAATTACTACTTTTTATATATATATTAACAAAACTAATAATCAATTTTTGTTAGTTTTTTTTAAATTTATTTACAAAGTTTATATATTGTTTATTTATAAAGCTGGATTTTTTATATTATTTATAAAATTTATTAACTACTTTATTAAAAACTTTATATAGATTTTTTTTTTTATTATTTTTTACAATATAAGTATAAGTTTTAATACTTTAAAAATTAAAGTTAATTAATAAATTATATCAAGCTTTGTTTTAAAAAATTTTATTAAGCTTAAAAAACAACTTTTTTAAATTATTTATATTAAAATAAACTTTTTTACAAACTTAAAGCTTATTATTTATATTTTTTATTATAATATTATTATATTAATATTTATTTTACAAGTTTATAGTTATTCGTTTTTTTTTTTAAAATAAAAATATATTTAAAAGTAGTTTTTATGCTTTATATAAATAATACTTAAATTGTTATATATTAATATTTGCAAAAAACAGAGCTATTAATTAAATAATTTAATTGTATATTAAAATCTAAATATAAAAAAAAAAAGAAAAAAAAACAGAAAATTTAGCTAATACAAAATAATATAAGTAAATAGTGTGTAAGCTGCTTAAAACAGTAAACTTTAGCAGTAAGTAAGTTTTGTAAAAAAAGCAGAAAAAGCGAAAAAATTACAGTATATAGCTAAAGTAACTGCACAGCTTGCACTAGCTACTATATTATAACTAAAAATAATATATTTTAACTTTTTAAATTAATATATTTAATTATTATTATTTATTTTTAATTATTAAATTACAATAATTTTATTTTTTTATATTTATTAATATATATTATAATAAATATTAAATTAATAACTTTTATTATAAAGCTAGTTTTATTATTTAAAAATTTTACAACTTTTATTTAAATATTAAATATATAAAAATGTTTTAATAACAAAACTTTATAACTTTTTTATTATTTTATTTTTTTAACTTTTTTACACTTTTAAGTTTTTTTATTAATAATTAAACCTTTTTTTTTGCTAGTTTTAAAAAATTTAGAACATTTAAAACATTATTATTAAATTTAATATTATTGTGACGCTGCGTCACAAGACCTACTAATATAAGCCTGCCGAGTACCAAGTTCTGACATCTTGGTATCTTGTACCCTTTTGACAAAGGACCATGTCCTAGTGGTTTGGAGGCTTAGACCCTAGATGTGACATTTATTATTGCTAACTTTTTTAAAAAGATTTGTCACGGAGTAAGAGGAACTATAGGTCAGGTACAATATAAGAAGTAGTATATGGCTGGTGGTGTGTATTATATAAACCTGAAGCTTGAAGGAGAGAAGAATCTTCTTTGAGACATATGCGGAAGTGGTATGTACAAGTATACCAGTACTCTCTTAGATCCTAGCTCTTGGATCCTGACAAATTGTTAATATTGCTATATATGCTATATTGCTTAACAACATTAACTAGTTAATTTTATATTTAATATTACACTTTTTATTATTTATGTATCATAAGCTATGGCTTCGCCGCCCCGCCCGCGCCTCCCAACTTCGACTTTCATCGTCAACATCTACTCCGCATCTTACCCTCACGTCTTCTCTCCCGTCCCATCCACGTGGCGTAGAACTTACCATGGCTATCCTTCAAATCTTTCTAACGACAGTGCTTTTGGCCGCCCTGCTGACGATCGGAGGTGCCATACGCCGTTTGTTCTTTCACCCCTTGGCTCATATTCCTGGCCCGAGACTTGCCGCTCTCACCTGGTGGTATGAATTCTATTTCGACGCCATTCAACCCGGACAATATGTCTTCAAAATCCAGGAGTTGCACAAACGATACGGTAAGCCCAATACGTGCGCACGTGTAGTTCACAGCGCAGCATCTCTGATCTACCTTGCAGGACCAATCATCCGGGTCACCCCGGACGAGATTCACATCTCTGATGTTGGATTCCTCGACACCATTTATGCCCCTTCTTCGTCCCCGAGAGACAAGTATGAGTACCAACTGAGATCTTTGCGGGTTCCCGGTGGAGTTGGCACTAGTCCCAGTCTTGAGGTCCATCGCAAACGACGTGAAGCTCTGTCGCCATTCTTCAGCAAACGCAATGTGGTCTTCCTTGAGCCGACGATTACCGACAAAGTTCAACAGCTTTGTCAATTGCTTTCAAAACATGCCTCCGAACAGACGCCAGTCAATCTTTCGGATGTTTTCTTCGCCTTCTCCAATGAGTAAGATCCCTTCAAAGTCGGGCGAAGAATGAGCCTAACAGAGGCTAGTGTTGTCAATAACTTCTTGTTCTCTCAGAGGACAGACATCCTTTCGGATGAACAGAAAGCCGCCACATTACGCCATAACAGCTACGAGCTCATGATGGGAATTAATCTCAACAAGCACTTCCCGTTCATTCCCGACTTCCTAGAATCTCTCCCGAAATCCATCAGCAGGTCTATCATGCCACCTGGATTGCTTGATATGCTAGACCTATTTGATGTATGCGTTGCCCTGAAAATTATTGGCATGGTGTTCTAATACTAAAGACGCAGCGAGTCCGAGCCGAACTAGTAGGCATTATCAAAGCCAAAGCTTCTGGGGCCGGTAGCGATTCGTCGAGTGCAAAATCTGTATATTATACTGTGCTCGACAATCCTATTTTGCCCGCACCAGAGAAGGCTTTGCTGCGGCTTGAGCAAGAAGGTGCACTTCTGGTTCTCGCAGGAACTGAATCACCAGCCAAGTCCCTAAACATGATATTCTACCACCTACTAGCCAATCCACAGATCATGAGCAAGCTACGGGAAGAACTCAGCACCGTCGCACAACCAGCGTCGTGGACCCAACTTGAGCGACTGCCATATCTCACCGCAGTCATCGAGGAAGCTCACCGTCTCTCCTTCGGTGTCACGGCCAGAACAGCACGTATCGCTCGGGAAACACTTATATACACCCCTACATCTCATGCAGCTTACTCTTCGAACATCGGAAAGTCCTTCAAGATTCCCGCAGGTACTCCCATGAGCACAACTACCTTGAGCGCCCATACCGCACCGAGTGTTTTCCCCGACCCATTCGTCTTCGATCCGGAACGCTGGCTCGGTGACGAGGGCCGCAAGCTCCAGAAATACCAGATGTCATTTGGTAAAGGCAGCAGAAAGTGCCTTGGCATCGAGCTGGCACGTGCCGAGATGTATCTGGTGACTGTAGCGCTGGTTCAGGGCTTTGATATGAAATTGTGGAAGACTGAGGCGAGCGATGTGACATTTGTTCATGATTATCATGTTTCAATGCCAAGCATTAAGTTCAAGGGGTTGGAGGCTACGATAACTGCCCTGTGAGGAAGTGCAACCGGGTTTCAATGGCTAACGTATTAATCACTCAGCAAAGAATTGGCAACTTTAGATCATTGACTTGCACAGTTGCAGGTAATGAAAACGATACTAAGGGAGTCTAAATCGTACAGAAACTTATATTGACTTGAAAGTTGTGATACTGAGTGACTACATCTGTGCTGTTGAGGGCAGCTCTTCATGCCTACTTTAAACTACCTAGTAATGGGTGTTACGAACCAACATTGCAGGAACTCCGCAGGCCCTATTCAGCTAATTTCAACACTCAATAAATCCAAGTGTACTCCCGACAGAATATAAGGCTTTCTATTTTACACGGTTTCTATTAATTCTCTAGAAGTTTCATTCTAGCTTTGTATAGAGCCAGGCTGTTCCCTAGTCATCGTCCTAGACTACGTAAATAGCTTGATAAAAGACAAGACTGTCGGCAAGTTTCAACAAACAATTATCACTAAACTTCCTATGCGCAGAACAATACGAGGAATATAAATTCTGATCGAGTTCTTGTATCTTAGATTCACGTCATTGCTGAATTAAATTATCACTGTTATTTGTCCAGAAGTCCAGTCGTTCAAACGACAAAGTTGGAAGTTGCTATTTTTGGTGCACAATGTAACCGAATATAGACCCTTATATAACTCCAGCCAAAGCACATTTACTTTCCTAAAATAAATTATTTATCAGTAAAGCTTCCCTTTAGCGTTACATACATCATTTCGTATATCATCTCTACCTAGACATGTAGGAATTAGGCTTAGACCTCCCAGGGTGGTATAAGCCGGCTTAGCTTTGAGTCATAGCTACCTACGTAGAGTGACGAAAAAAAACACTCCCCTGTGGGTCTACAGTGGTCCGACGCAGGCATCTCCGATAGGAAGTTGACAGCGAAAGTATGTTCACGCCGATGAACATGTAGGTTTGGTTACAATCGGTAGTCTTATATACAAGATTGCGTCAATAGGCGTGCTTCGACACTATTCGGCGGCAAGTAGCAACGTCGTTTACCCATTTTATACAATACGAGCACGATATAACAGAACTCTTATCACATACCAGTTACCTCCACCTCAGCTGCAATAAGATGCAGTCTCTATGTGCAAAGCCCTGATTTCCGTATAGTTAAACTCACTTTATTGAATCAACAGCGTCCTATCAGAATGTCAACTACTGTCACCACTACCTCTGTGACCACAGCACCTGTTACAGCACCTCTCCCTGCCAAGGTGGTGCAGACAGATGCGACCCCGAAAATCGCAGCTCTGTCAACCGGTGGCTACAAATTTCCTGGAATCCCTACGATCGATGACCCTTACAAGAAGAGAAGATGGCAACTTGAGCACATGGCAGGCGCATTCCGAGTGTTTGCGCGCAAAGGATTCACCGAGGGGACGAGTGGACACATTAGCGTTCGCGACCCTCTAGATCCCACTACCTTTTGGATAAACCCGTAAGTAAACGCTTGCCTGCAGCTATGTTCGTCGGCCCTCTAATTTGAAATAGGCTTGGTAAACACTTTGGCATGCTCAAGGCCAGTGACATGGTCCAGATTGACGAAGACGGCCAGGTAATTGGTGGCAACAAGACGGTTGTGAATGCAGCAGGCTTCATGATCCATAGCGCCATCCACAAGGCGCGCCCAGATATCCATGCTGCCTGTCACACACATTCTCCAGCAGGCAAGGCGTGGTCTACTTTCGGGCGGCCCTTAGACATGATAAACCAGGACGCATGCAATTTCTACGGCATCCAGGCCGTGTACGAGGCATTCGGAGGCGTCGTTCTGGGCGCCGAAGAAGGCGTCAGAATAGCGGAAGCCCTAGGTCCTAAGTGCCGAGCGATCATTTTGCAGAATCACGGCCTCCTAACGGCCGGGAGCACCGTTGACGAAGCTGCGTATCTGTTCACATGTATGGAGCGGACTTGTGAGGTACAGCTCAAGGTCGAGGGTGCGGGACTACCCAAGAAGCTCATTGGCGACAAGGAAGCGGCATTTACTTCAAATGTAAATGCCGACCCGGTGGGCTCAAGACTCCCCTTTAATCCTCTAAAATGCATACTAATTTTATAAGGAAACACTGTATACGGAATTTCAGCCAGATTTCGAGTACGAGATCTGGAAGTCAAATGGCGAGCTATCGAAGGGGGAGTAACTTTACCCCTTTTTGGTGTAAAAGGAGAAATGATTTCCAAATGATAAAAAGGGTTAATTAAATGAATTAGCTTTCCTAGACACAAATACATATGTCAAACCATTGAGTTGCCTTCAATGAGAAATTTATCAACTTTCTTTGAATTCGGTGTTCCTTTTAAGTATAACTTCGAAACCTTCATCATGTGCTACATGTGCTTAGCTTATATCCGAGTTCAATTACGGGTAATACAAAAAAAGCTCACTTGTGGACTGCTCCCACAATGTCGGGTTACAGAGTATTAGCATCGTATAAATTCAGGAAATTAGGGGTCTAGCTAGGCACTTCCATCACGAGTGCCGAGTTTCGTTGTAGCCGGTGGGAGGAGTATTGAAGAAAAAAGAAAAAAGACTTGATAACGATCTCTCTATATGCTTGTAATGTATATACGGCACTTTATAATGGTAATTCTGATCTAGGGACACATCACCTTCCTTCTATATTATTATTAGAGTATAATTATCTTAAGGCTGCCTTTATTAGAGAGTTACATGTTATACACCGCCAGGCGATATTGCAGTTGAAATTAGCTTATTAATCCATAGTTATAGTTATATCAAGAACTCCCTAGAAAGTCTTTAACGTGTCTTTTCCTTAAAAAAGGCGAAAACATTTGCAGATACTTAACTAAAATTGAAAAACAAGCCGAACTCGACCTAGTACAATAACGGTAGTAACACATGGTAGTGGCCTTCGTGTCAAAGAAGTAAACTTTGCCATTTTCACTTGCTGATAGCATACATATGTACCTAGGTAATAATAGAGTCTGACTACATGTCTTATCACTTGAAGCTGTTACTCAGAGCGATGTGCTATCTAACGCATGATTTTATCTCAAGCGTACCCACCCATCTGAGCTAGATCAATTCCGGATTACCATAAGTAGTATCGAGGGTGGAACACGCTCATTGAAGCTCTCTGTACAAAACAAGTAACTCACAGCGACGGATAGCTGACGGTCGCATAGAGGGCTATTCCCCACGGGGCTCGTGATCACAGGGTAGGGATAGGCGTTATAGCTTATCTCGATGCATTGCACCCCTACCTTGCTGCTACCACATGAGATAGATAGCTATAGATGCGCAGAGTCGCTGAACATCTTGAGCACTAGTTTAGTCATCTTAGTGACAGTCCGGCTCGCGTTTTAGTTCATATTGTATTTTTTTTTTCCAAAATAGCCTCTTCTTAGATTTTGTCCCTAGGTCTGAACAATCAAATCCCCCATCGAGACAGTGTAGTTACTATAAACAGCTATGGCAAACAGACAACCAAAGTATGACCAACAGGTCTACTGCATCAAGGATCTCGAAAGGTTGGGATCGGCAAATATACCCAAGTCATACAGAGGTGTGAGATATCCTCATATTACTCGTAGCTCTCTTGGGCTGAGACCACCTAACATGATTTAGAATACTACAACGAAGGCGCCATGGATCTCATCACGTCCGTGTCCTTGACTCACTGCGGGTTGGCCAAAGACTGAAATCCAGCCCAGATTACGGGAGAACGAGACTTCGTACGATCGTTACAAGATCCGGCCCAGAGTTCTCCGTAACATCTCCGAGCTCGACACTAGCACTACCATATTTGGCACGAAAGTCAAGTTCCCATTTGGGTTTTCTCCCACTGCAATGCAGGGTTTAGCTCACCCTGATGGGGAGGTCGCCACATCTAGGGCTGTAGCAAGTGCTAATATTCCAATGGGCTTGTCAAGCTACTCTACTATCAACCTCGAGGACGTGATTGCGGAGAGTAAAGGGAATCCATACGCAATGCAGATCAGCTTGTTAAAGAACAAGGATGCGATGATGCAGCTAGCAAGAAGAGCTGAAGGTAGCTGAACTCCAACATCTCGTAGGGTGATGTATAACAAACTCACTAATAATACATATATAGATGCCGGCTTCAAAGCTCTGATACTTACTCTTGATGCGCCTTACCTGGGCCGGAGACTAAACGAGTTTCGTAACGACTTTAGTATGCCAAAAGGAATGGAGTATCCGAATTTCTTCCCTGGGGTGGATGTTTCAAACCTCGAGGTCGGCGGCGATTTGATGGGATACGGTAAAAATCTTCGCTCATCGTTCTCTTGGTTCGCGCTGCCTTGTTGACGCGATATAAGACGACTCCATAGAGTGGCCGGACTTGATGAGTTTTTTCCGCAAACACACCAAACTTGAGCTATGGGGTAAAGGAAGTACGTTTCGCTGTCCATCTGTGATTAGCTCTTTATCCTCATAACTTGCCACTAGTATATACCGTCGAAGACGCCGAGCTCGCGATCAAGCACGGTATGGACGGCATCATCATTTCGAACCACGGCGGGCGTCAGCTAGATTCAGTCCCTGCCGCCCTGGACGCGCTGCGAGAGATCGCGCCAGTTGTGAAGGGCCGTATTCCCATCGCCGTCGACGGGGGTATAAGACGCGGAACAGACATATTTAAAGCGCTGGCTCTCGGCGCCGACTTTTGCTTTGCAGGGCGTCCGGCGATTTGGGGATTAGCGGTAAGTGGTTTACCCCGATTCCGGCATCACAAGATAGTTGCAAGCGGCTAATTGGCATACCGATGTTAAGTACGGGGGCGAAAAAGGCGTGGAACTTGCCATTAACCTGCTTTATGACGAGTTCAAGACTGCGATGGGATTGGCAGGGTAAGTCACTATCTTTCGGCGACGGGAATACTCCGATCATGCTGGCTTTTCACTAATAATTCGCGCAGATGCCGATCCGTTGCGGAAATAAGCAAAGAGTATGTGTCTCTATTGCAGCCCAACGGTGTTCTCGCCAAGTTGTAGGTATCCTCTCATGTCGATATGTCATCTGAATATAGATTATACATAGATCAATTAATCGCCAATAGCCGTGCTGAGCATATTAAAATCACTATGCCCTTAGCGACGCGAGATTATGAGATGCATCAGTGTAGACGCGGACAGAATGAATGATCATGTACTATCAATTGGCTCTCTATTGGTACGGATTATCAGGTGTAAATTTCGCCTCCCACAACCCCCTGTTCTCCATAATCTGCAGCTGTATCCCCCTAAGCAGCCCATAAACCGTCCGCAGCGTCGGCATCGGCACCCCCCTCGCCTCGCCCTCGCGCAGCGGCTCGCCCACGATGGTCTCGATCTCCATGAAGTTGCCCTTGTCCGCGTCCTGGCACATGCTCGGCCTGAACGCCGTGTCGGTCGGGTCGGCGCGGATGACGGCCTCGGGCGCGTCGGCGGGCAGGTCCACGCCGTGGGCGGCGGCGGCCGCCGCGATCTCGAGCATGACGGGCCGGATCAGGTCGTCGATGACGTGCCGGCTCATGCGCATGCGCGCCGTGTCCGTGCGCAGCACGGCCGCGACCGAGTTGTACGAGGAGTTGTACAGGAGCTTGCGCCAGCGCGCGTGCTTCACGTCGGCGTCGAAGACGACGTTGAGCTTGTTCTCGGCGTTGTAGATCGCCACGTAGCGGCGGGCGGCTTCCTCTGCGACTTCGGGCGACACGCCTGGGTTGGAGAAGGCCCCGATCTTCTGGGCGTCGGCGTCGTCGTGGAGGATCTTACCGTGGGATGTTTCCGTTGCGCCGACGTAGGAGATGCTGCTGATGATGGGGTTTGTTGGAAAGCGCGCGATGAGCGGCTTATCGATGTTGAGGCCATTCTGTGATAGAACAATGGCGGTTTTGCCTGCAGTGACAGCCGGCTCGATGATATCCGCCACGGTAGGGGGGATTTCCGGCACGTTTTTCGTTGTCACTAGGATGAAGTCGAAAGGCTCTATCTCCTCTTTGCTCACATCTGGAATGGTTTTTCGGACTAGCGACCTTATGTAAGTTTCTCTGCTCTCATGCCAAGTCATGAGGGAGATTGATAACTACTCACTTACAGTTGGCCGCCAGCCCCTGATGTCGTGACCGTGCTCAATCGAATCGATATCGATGCCGTTCTTCTCAACGGCATCATAGTTCGATCTCATCACAGCTGTGACCTCTGCTTTACCCCCAATCTCTAACGCATAGGCTGCTAGGGTGCCGACGCCGCCAGTCCCGACGACCAAAACCCTTGCCTTGGCCTGCGCCATGGCGATGATCTCGTCTGATCAAATTGAAATAGAATCAATCAGCTTAATCAAATGTTTTCAGTGAATTCTGATGAGGTCAAATCCACAGTAGAGAGATCGTAGGCAAGAAACTACTAGGTACAACATATTTCGGGCGAAGACCGGCTACGATGTGTAGTTCACGACTCGCAGAGGTTCTCCCCGCATCACGATAACGCGTAAACCTTCGTGTCCGGTTACGTGCTGACTGACCCTCCGATAATGGAAGCAAGTCCCCTCTTCAATAGCCTCCACTTCCAAAAGATGCTTTAATGCTTGCTTGAAGTATTAGCATTGTATAGCTCGCCTTATCGCCTGGTATCTTAATCTTCATGAAGAGGAAGCATCTGATAGAAGATATTGAACCCCGTGGTGCTATTAGTGGACCATGTCCGCAGGTGACATTGCATGAGCTAGGCCTGCTAGGCCGCCTCTGGGCCCTCTATATTTATAGGTAACTTGCACCATTACAGCGGAGACTCTATCTAAATGGGAAGGCCATAGCGACGCCGGCACCGCACCTTTGAATTACTCATTTTTACGTCTAACATATCTATCATCTACTGCAAACAGAGCCTGACCATGTGAAAACTACCCGCATCTTGTCAAACAGGCATAGAATGGAATCTAAAGATGTATTATCTTTGAGGTGTACAACATTCTGTGTGAGTGAGTAACTATAATAATAAACTATAATAATATTGTAGGAACGTGGGAAACAATCCTTGAGTCACAGCTGTATTAGTCGGCCTCTACCTAGCGTCTTACTAAGCTATCTCATTTCAATTTTGATAATTGGGGCGATGAATGCGGGTGATCGAAGTGATATAATTTTCTACCTGAAGATATAGATTAAATTTCAATGCTATGAGTCCTAGGTCAATCGTTGATTAGAGAATCTAATAAGCCTCCTAAGTCCAGGCAGTCGCAAGTAGATACCAGTGAGAGTCAGTCTAGCAGACAATGCGACATTTCGGTATCGAGGATGGATGCATAAACAATGGGTATATCAAATGATTTAAAGATCCGTATGAATCAAGAATGAAATGAATTCGATATATTATAATCGCGGGATAAACCCGGCTCGTAGGTCTTTGACCACCTCAGCAGCAACTCGCTCGCCGCTGCGCACCGCCCCCTCCATATACCCCTTCCACTCACCCGCCGTCTCCGTACCAGCGAAGTGCAGGTTACCGCAAGGTTCTCTCAGGGTGTCACCGCCTAGTGTATCGAGGACCCCAGGCGTGAGCGACGTGCAAGGGCAGCCCCAACCAGAGAATTCATCACGCACCCACTCATGTGTAACCATCTGCTTGAATTGCCCCCTGAGGTTCTCAACCCCAAAAATTTGCTCAAGCTGAACTAGTAGTTTTTGCTCGCGCTCTGGGGTGGGTAGAGCCGCCCATTCCCTCCCAGGATCGCCCGCCATGAAACAAGTCAAGACGTACTTATTATCCGCCGGGCTGCACGTGTCGCGGACGACGGAGGCAGGGCCAATGAAGGACTGCGCGAGACCGCAGAATCCCTTCTCGACCCAGAAGGGAGACCGAAACTCCATCATCGCCTTCGAGTAATAGCCGTAGCTGAGAGAATCGACCCAAACCTGCTTATTCGGGGGCAGCGGCGGGCTGAACGCGATTGTCCTGAGGACGGGGGCGGGGACGGTGGTGATCACCTTGCGGGCTGCGTAGACGTTGCTGCCAGCCTGGACCTTGACGGAATACCCGCCGTCTTGCGCCACGGCCTGCACGGGGCTCTTGAGCCGGACCACGTCCGTGGGCAGGGAGCTGGCGAGGCCGAGGGCGAAGACCTGCGTGCCCTGGCGCACGCGCAGGTATTGGCCTCCGTCTTTGCGGTCGGATCGCATCTGCAGTAGGCCGCCGCCGGATTTGCAGTAGTTCAGGAAGTACAGCGCGGAAACGTCTCGCGGCTCTTGGCCTAGCATAGCACGTGTCCAGACGGTGGCTGTGGCTAGGGCAACCTTGTCGGCGCCGCGAGAGCGAAGATAGGATTCGAAAGTCTGAGAATCTAGAGATGTGTCTTTTGGTTTCCAGGTATCCAGTGCCTGGCACTCCGCCTCGCACATATCACGGATCTCGGCAAGCTTCTTGCGGGTAGTCTTATTAAACTACACAGAAGTGTTAATCGCACCATGTTTTCGAAAGACGAGAGAGAGGGAGTTGATGGCAATCGCACCTTTGGAAGTTCACCATACTCAAATGAAGTACATATTCCATCAAAATCCTGTAGCACGCAGTTGCCCTCGGTATTCTGCACGATCAATTCTGCCCCGTATCTTTTAGCCAGTGCATCCATCTTGCTCTGGTTGGTGTCATTGATCCAAGCAGCACCAAGATCGACTGTGCCCTTGCCATCTTCCAGGGGCAAACTCCACGTCTTGCCGCCCACCCTGTCGCGAGCCTCCAAGACCACGCAGGAGAGACCAGATTTAAGCACCTCATGGGCTGCTGATAGGCCCGCTAGACCTGCACCGATAATTACGACATCAACAGCTTCTCTAGCAGCGCGAAGGGGGGTTGGTATTGGGGGCGTTTTTGGAAGGGCGACGACTGCATCTAATTCAAACTTCCAGCTCGGAACTGATAATTGCTGTACAGGGATGAGAGTGATCACCGGGCGGTGGCCGGCCAGGAAACGCTGAATGTGGCGGGTATGTTTGCGGTTGACGGCATCATAGTTGATGATTAAGAGAGTCAGCTTCGTGATGTTCCCTATCGACGCACCGGCTGAAATGATGCGTTTTCGCAGGTTCAACAAGGCAAGGTGAATTTGCGATTCGTAGTCGCTGGGTACTTGGCCATGCTTGGCGTTGCCGGGCTGACCCGCGATGTGGATGAGTTTTCCAGCATTAGCCACGGTTGCTGGCACGTGGTCTGCCTCGGTTGTTTTGGATAGGTCAACAGCGTCAACGGTCTTGGGCATCGCGGTCGAATGAGTACACGGAAGCTTAGAAGATGCGCTGCGATAGACCAAAGACTATGGTATATATCGCATTGAGTGTTGTTGAAGCTGTGGGTGTTATAAGGGCGGATAGAAAGACCTGGCCTGGCTTGGGCTATTTCTTCACCATCGCTGAGAGCTGTACGGCGAAGCTGTGCACGCGCGCAACCCAACTCGCTACCTTAGGTATGTGGACGTGTGTAAGTGGTTCGAATACCTAGGGCGGCCTAATTAGTTGGCATGGTGGCCCACTGTGATCGCTGTGGAGCCATTCACCGATAACGGTCTAGCATCCCTCGCATACATCGAGTGTACTCTGTACATATTGTAGCATTCCTATCTTCTGTGCAGCTATAGTTCTGCTCCGTTTTACTCAGAGTGGTTGAAGATAGCGAGTGGGAGTAGTACCAGGTAGCACAGCACCCTGAGCTTGCGCTGTCACTTGCCGAATTCACGATACTCGGTTGGCGGGTATAGGTGCCATATGAACCGCCAGGTCATCGCCTAGCTACGCTATCTCTTAATCAAGCAATCTGGATATAGTTAATCTGCCTAGGTCTAGCCATATCTAGGAAAGACGAGCATATCTTGAGTCACATGGAGCAGCAACTGGGCTTTTGCTTTACTCACTTCGCATTGAACTTCCCAATATCTATCCGCCGAGGCGACCACGGTCCGGAGTAGCATACCCTGGTTCTATCAACAGCGAAATGGCCAATGCGTTGATGGCAACCTCAATTCGCGCGAATCCCCGAGCTAGCAAACGTACCAAGACGTTCACCGGCTGTTGGACCTGTCGTTCGAGAAAGGTGAAGTGTGATGAGACTCGGCCACAATGTCGCGTCTGCCTCAACAGGCATCTTGCCTGCGAAGGGTACGGGGTACGCCTGCAGTGGTTGGCTCCCGATACTGGGAACGGCGAGAATGACCAGAGTATTGGTTCAATGACCCCGCCATCAAGGATACCCCTGAGAAGTCAAATTCCCTCTGGTAAGATCATTGCCTGCCCCTCTACTTTGAATCACGGCGTAATATAGCGTTTAGTGCCCCTAGACTCCGTGCTCCCTTTGCGACGTGTCGACGATATACTTAGGATCATTGATTCGCTGGAGGCTGATTCGCATGTGTCTCGCGATAATGTGTCTATTAACATACAGGATTTTGGCGTTTTTAACTTGGGTCAGGGTAGACGGACTTCTGATATCCTATTCCGAGAGAATCCGGCATATGCGCAGCGCCCGTCGGCTAGTTCTTCGGAAGCAGTGTCGTGGGACCGGACTATCGCTCAGGATCCCACAAGCCCATATATCTCTGCCGATGCCGTCACCAGGGGCATGACGCCTCTAGCAAATTCGTATAATGGTGCTTCACCAACCTGCTTTGGGACGGCGTTACATAGTGAAAGCAGACCGGTAACAAGGGAGTTTGAGCATTACCACAATATAACGCTCACTTCTCACAGTAATCCTGCCGCGGTTGGGTGTCATATTGCCGATACATCAGCGTTGTCATTGATGGTATCATCGCCCATAGGCTCCTGGCACGCTAGCGACGGCTCTCTCAGCTTCCCCGTAGCTGCCCCAATGCCTTCGCTCGTGGCCGAGCAGGAGCGGTTTTTACTATATCATTACACGCACAAAGTTGTGAATCTTTTCTGTGTCATCGATAATGCCAAGAGCCCATGGAAGACGATTCACCTCACGAGGGTACTGAAACGAAGTATGTAACACACACACACTACGCACTCTAGAGGACCGACCACAGTCATATAGATCACTTCTAGAGATTTGAGGCTTAGAAAGATAGTAAATAAGTGACGCAAATGTATATTCGGGTGTAGCGGACCCCCGAAGGGGGCCGCGCGAGAGGCGTCCCGACTATCTCTAACTGGCGGTGGGCTAACTATCTTAAATAAAAGAAAAGAAAAACTAAGTCTTGATGACCTAATCAACCTAACCCCCATGTGGTCAGGTTACCCACACCGTCTCAGTACTCCAGAGCGAAGGTGAGTTCAGTATCGTAGGCTCCACGTCTCGGATCCGAGTCGCATTGAGAAAAGCTCTGCTCTCGATTAGTGCCTTTTACATGTCCAATGACTACATAGCGCGGGGGCACAGGGGTGAAGCTCGACAGTGGGAAGATGCTGCTACTCGGTTTCGTGGTGATGCTATTGGTCTTCTTAAGGGGGCGATGGAAACAGATCTCTATTCAGGAGCCCGACCTCGATACAAGGAATTTCTTGCGACGATGTTATCGATGATTTCGATAAATGTGCGTCAATTTCGCCATCAATCGTAGCATATCAGATTAGTTGACATAATGCACAGGTCATGTCAGGGGAAACTAGCACATGCGGTGTTCATTTGGATGGTGCCGAACAGCTTATCATGCATATGAGCAGTCGAAAGAAGAGGTTTTCCAACAAGGCTCGGTCCCTTCATCGGATTTATTATTACTTAAGGGTTATATATGAAAGCACAGCTTGGGCCCGCCACAGTACTAGCGCGCGTTTCTCAACCCTGCCTAGCCTGCAAGATAGCTCAGATCCAGATTCTATTGATGTCTTCCGCAATCCTTCATGTGAGGGCGTTGGGGCTTCTACGTCAGCGTCGCCCATAGAAGTCCATCCACTGGCTGATTTAGATTCGTATGAGTTCATCTACGGAATACCACAAACACTCCTCACTCTCCTGAAAGAGACAATTGAACTTATCGAGTTAGTCGACAATTCAAGGGGCAATAGCGAGAGTTCCTTCATCCCGGAGGAGTTGAGCATTTCGTGCGATGAGCTCGAACAAAATATTTTAGACTGGCCGTTGGAAGAACATTTAGATCGATGTCGATTATTACAGGCTGGCGTAAGCTCTCAGATTATTTACCACCAAACAAGAGCATTCTACCATGCTCTCGTCATATATTTCTCCCAAAACATCCGTCTTCTAAGTTACCGCTACTTGCGCCAGTACATCGAGGCCGTTCTTGAGAGCATCGAAGCCATTGAAGCCATCAAGACGCAAAACAAGATCCTCGCCTCGCCCCTGTTTTGGCCAGCATTCATTGCCGCAACTGAAGCATTCGAAGATAGTCATCAGAGGCGATTTCGAGCTTGGCATAATGCAATAGAGGTGTATGGCATCGCGGCTGTTAGAACTGGTATTCAGGTCGTCAATGAGATATGGAAACAGGGCCCGTCGTCTAGCAAGAAGTTCATGAGTTCGTGGCGGGATATAGCTCAGCAAACGGGGGTCTGTCTGATGTTATCATAGTTTTGATGGATCTATACGATTTCCTATATTAAGTCTTCCTAGCTAAGCTACAGACTACAACATAACTCCGAAGCTACTCAGTCCTTTCGATAACATAACTACGCGCCGCCCCCCCCGTAGGCTACACCCTCGCAGACCACTTCGCGTGAGGCTTAGCTTATAAAATCGAATAAAATAGAAAATAAAACTTGCACTATACTAAATTAAATAATGAAATAATGAAATATTTATATATATATATAGTTAATTTATTTTTATATTTCATTTTTATTTAATTATAAAACATTTAATATTTTACACCAGCTATTAAAATATTAATAGCTGATAAGATTCATGATTAAGTACCATGGTAGTATTGCTACAACCATCAAGACAATTTTCTGTTCGAGATATATATCTCCAAATCTTATCTACATGCTCGTACGGGTATGTAGCCGCAATACAAGTCCTCGTTTTTACCAAGGTGTTGGTTGATACGTAAATAAGAGGACATGGATCCGTTTTCTGGTCGTCATAAGCAATTTGCAACATTGGAATCACGTTTCCCTCAAAGCCTTCGAGAGGTAGCCTGTAAGCTGGTGTGCTAGGTATAGGTCCCTCCCCTTTACCTTGCCGGGAAAAGGTCGAATAGCGACATTGGCAGTTGTTCTCCATTGGCATGCAAGTACTAAACGATAATGGAAACGCATTAAGAACTCCATGGAATATAAGTCAAGGCACCCCCCTGCGACCAGCCCCCTCTACAGCTATACCTAATTTTATCACTTTCTTCAATTACTATTGCTACCTATTTATTAAATAACTCAACAACTATTAGATCAATCAATTAGCTAATTAATAGAATTAATTATTATATAATTTTTTATAGTATTTTTTTTTTAAATTAATGTTTTTAGTTTTTTTTTATTTAAATTAACAACTGCTTTTTGTTTAAGTTGCGTTTTATGCTTTATAAATTGTACTTTTACTTTTAAAACTTGTTATAAGTTAACAAAAGCTTTGTTAAAATTAAAAACTACTTTTTTTTATTTTTTAAACTTTTTTTTATTTAATTAAGCTTTTAATTTATTATTTTGTTTAATTAAAGCTATAATTTCAATGTTACAATTATTTAAACTTTTTGTAAATTTTTAAAACAATATTTAAACAGTAAACATTTAGTAAACTTGATTATTTATATTAAATATTTTAAATATAAGTTTTAGATTTTTTGAACTTTTAGATATAAAAATTAAAACTGTTAAAAATATATTGATATATTTAAATATTAAAACTTTGTTTAAAAATATTTAAATAGTTTAATTAATAGTAAATTTATTAAATCGTATAAATTTAAAATTTAAAACTTTCAATTAATTTTTAAGCTAGATTTTTATTACTTAAAAGCTTGTTAATATATTTTTTTTTATTAAAGTTTTTTTTTTTACAAATTTAAAAGCTTTAAAAAACTTTTGTTTGTTTAAATAAACTTAGTATTTTTTTATATACAAATTTATTAAAATTTAACAATATTTTCGTTTTATAACTAAAAAAAAATCTAAATTATAAAACTAAAAAATATAAAATAAATACAAAAATAAAAAAATAAACTAAATATAGTTTATTAAACACTTTTTTATAAATTTAGTAGTTATATAACTATTGTAGCTATTTAATATAAAAGTTTTTTATTTTAAAAAATTGTTAAACTTTATACAAAAAATAAAAATTTTTTAAAATTATTGTAAAATTATAAACTAGTTAGTTTATTTATTTAAAAAGTAAATAAACTACTAGCTAAAAAATAAGTGATTTTTTTTAATTAGAAATTATTATTTTTAAACTGATTTATTTTTAAAAATTACTAAAAAAAATATATAGCAATTATTTATACTAATAGTTTTTAAAATAGTTGTTTATTTTTTATTTTAACTTTTTTTTATAAAAATAACTTTTTATAAAATGTTTTTTATTACAACTTTATTATTTCCGATTTTTATTATCAATTTATATTTGTTAGCATTAAATAAATTAAAAAGTTTAATTTAAGCGATTTTAAAAAAAGCAAGTTAATTAAAAAACATATTAATATTTTTTAAAAAAGCTTTATTTATATATTTAAAATCGATTATACAGTTTTTAAAGCTTTAAAATATAAAAAAACGCATAAAAAATTGTTTATATTAGCATTTTTTTAAAATTTTAAGCTTTTTTGCTACAGCAAATACTTATTTAATATAATTATAAAAGCGAAAAATTAGCAGTAAATAGTTTAAAATATTTTGTATAAAAGCTTAATTAATTAAGTAACTTTTTTAAATTTTAAAAAAAGTTTAAAAAGTTTTGTTAATTTTTTTTTAAGTCGAAATATTTTTTAAACACTTTTACAAATAGCTTCAAAAAATAAAATAGTTTTTAGATATTTATTGGACTAACTTTTTAGCTTCAACAGAATTTATTGTTTTAACTGTATACAATTAAGCTGTAAAACTAGATATTTTAAAAAGCTGTAATTAATACAATTATAATGATATAATTGAAAAAAAAATAGGTTTTATAGGTGTTGAAAAATTAGTCAGTTACTAAATAGGGTGGTTAGAAATAGTGTCGGATTTTTGGTATGGCTGTGAGTGGGGCTGGTCGTAGGGGGGTGCCTTGACTTATAGTCTGGGCTTACCCGACTAATAATTCGCCCATTATATCTGAAAGTGACGAGGGATGACTGATTATCAACTTTCCAGTCCGGTTCCACAATCGACGTAAAATCTTGTCGTTGACACATCCTATCTGCGGTAACAATGTCCTCTGTCATGCTTGGCAGCACACTTTTTTGAGCTATGGCTGGCTGCGTTGCGCTGCACATGATCCCAAGCGCATTTGTGGGGAAGCAGGATGCGTCAACATCAATCAGAAAGAACCGGCAGATTTTGTCTGGCAAATCTGTATCTCCCAATAATGTTGAGTCAAGCAGAGCGAGTTTCGATATCACTCCGCAAGAGGATTGGCCGATATTCCGAATTTGATGCATCTCTCCTCCTGCAAAGAGATAGCTGATGATCCGGAGAAACTCGTGCTTTTTATAGAACTTGACTGAAGGCTTCGGATCCTCTGCTATTCCGTCACATATTTTGTCTCGCTGCACCTGCCTCACCAGCTCACAAAACTCCATATCGTTCCATGTCCATGCACCAAACGCCTCTGGCATAATCATTCTCGACGTATCGAGAAGCGACCGCATCGCGCTGTAATAGTAGCCTAGAATGAAGATCTGAAAGTCCTCTAACACATTTGATGGAATGCCTGATTGTGCGTTGTTGATTGCGTTGTAGGAGCAGAGATTCCTAAGGATCGAGCCACGTACAGAGGGGCTGAGACCAGCGCTCCACACAGGTAAAACAAGTCAAATAAACGGCTTTTGATGTGATTTGCTTTGATTGATCGCAAAAAGCGCTTATTTGACTTGTTTAGTTAAATCTGTTGTTTTGATTGAATAGTTATTTGATCAAATAAATCAAATAAATTAAAGGCGTTAAATGCGTTAGTTAAAGCTAAAACTTTTGCTAGAGCTTTTGCTTGCTTTAATTATTGCTTACAAACTGTTTAAATTATTATATAGTTAATACTATAAACATTAAATAGCTTTTAAAATATTATAAAGTTATTATAAGTTAAAATATTAAAAAAATTTAATATATTTTTAATAATAATATTAAAAAAAAAAAACAGCGTTATTATAAAAACAATATTATTAAATAGCTTTAGTTATATTAAATATAAATTTAATAATAATTTAATATTATATATAAAATATATAAAATTATAAATAATTAAAAATTCAAAGTTAAAAATAATTTATAATAAAAAAAAAAGTAATTAATTTAAAAAGCTATAATTAAATTAATATTAGCTAAATAAATAAATAAATATATAAATTTATTAAATAAAAAAAAGCTTTTATTAATTAATTAATATAGATTTTAAAACAGCGAAACTAACAAGTATCTCAACGCCCTCTACGCAAATTCGCAGTACGCGGAGACGCTGCACCACCAGTTCTTGGAGGTAGTGTCCAAGCACAACATCAAGATTTTGAGTGTCGCCGAGACTTTGGCCACCAAGAAATACGAAGTTGGAGACATCATTGTTCCTAAAACGTCTGCCGTACTGGGTATCTTTGCGAATGTAGAAACCGTGATATACAGAAATACGGACCACGGTGGAGTTTGCCAATTCAACGATCCCGGGGATATCGACTTCAAAATCGTCACCACCAACATCAAAAAGTTCATCGAGCCCGAGCCTTCAACGAGTGAAATAATGGAGGCTCCTAATTCCAGATCACTGATGCACCATGGGTTTGTAGCGAATGATGTTGTCACGATGCGCGGAACTGGCAGAGCTTCTACGTGGATGACGATAAGCAAAGACGATGAATCGATGCTTAGCGAGCTCGACATTCCATATCACGACATAGTCCTAAGAAAAGGTATCATCGAAACAGCGGCGCTTAAATCTAAGTGGCTCGGAGCTTTGACACTCTTGAAAGAGGGCGAAGTCACGAAGTTTCAGACAACCCCCAAAGACGATGTCAGCATGCTGACTTGGCTGATGGTCTTGGTCAATGCCTCATTACAAGCCTCTCTTCCGTCAAGCGCAGTTGACGAGTTAATCATTGATTTGTGGGTCACCATCACCGATCCGTATTTGGAGGACTACTTTCAGGCTCAATTACCACATCATATTCAAGGCAGCTCAGCGCTGCCCACAGGTAAAGTAATTTGGTCTTGGCAAGTAATTTATTTTAACAAAGATAAGCCAAAAAAGAATTTTAAATTTGTTAAATAGGTTAAATAAATGCTACTTTTTAATAAAAATTGCTTTAATTAATTGCAACCAGTTTGGTTGATATTTTATTTGCTATTATGCGTAGAAAATTACTTGAATTACTTTACCTGTGGGCAGCGCTGCCAAGGCTGGACATCTTACAGTAAGGTTACACGGATTAGAGAAAGCGCGGATAAAAAATGGCGCCTGCTTGAGGTGAACGAAGAGCACCCCCGGGCTTCATCCCTGTAAACGATAGGCAAAGCATACTAGACTTCCTTTATTGGCTCCTATGTTCAACCGATCAGCAGTTCAGAACTTCCTCCGGGGATGTCTACTGTCTAGCTCAAACCCTCAAAGTCCTCGGCATCCCACTTCTACAACCGATCAAATCGAATGAACCCACCGTACCGGGTGACGAGAATAAACTTAATGTTATTTTGTATATGCAGCTAATGACATTGAAAACTGGTCCTAACCATATCTCTCAGAGGAAAGGGATGCGAGTTCCTCTTGGCTATATGGAAGAGTGTGTCTCTCCTTGGCCTGCTCAGTCTGATAAAATGGAACCACGCGACGCTTTCCGGCGCGGTCAAAGCGTCGGGAAATATCTAGTAGTTGCGCTAGGGATAAGCCCCGACGCACAGTATGTCATGGCCGGCAGTAATCTGACAAGTATCTACTATCGAATCTCTACTAAGGACGAGCTATCTAAAACACGTTGTTCGAATCGCGATCTCGATGAGATAGCTAAAAAGTACTTTCCCTTCGTTACGTCGAAACTCGTTACAGAGCTTGAAGTTATTAGCACGTGTTGGAAGCCGCTAAACCAGAATATCAATTGGCAAGCAGAAGTCGAGGTCAAGGCGTATCTTCAAAACGATACAGATTTCTTTGGACTACTGCAATCGTTTATCATGGGTTACTATTATGAAAGCCTTATGCAGCTTATCAACATTTCGCAGTTTTCTGTAAGGGAAGCGTGCGGATCATGGGGCTGGTGGGACTTCGAGGTTCTACAAGTCATCTGTGAATTATGGCACAGCTCTACGGAGATTAGGGAAAAGGATCCCGAAATCAAATGGTGCCGGAGATTTGCAGTGCTAAAAGTCATAGCATATCTCTTCGCGGGGGCCGAGTATGGTCTAATCAGGCGTCTAGGCAACACAGCGATTGGTGTTATTGCTAAACTTTGCCTCGTCCCCGCAAGCATGTTGGGGAAGAGCACCAATACAGCGACGGCAGGTCAACTTCATCTCCTAGATATTGACGGTACCTGCATACCCAACAGGGAAGGCGTCATTATCTCAGGGGATTCGCGCCCGCTGCAAACTAAGAGCCTTGGCCCAACTATTGCTCCGGTGGCTCTAAACGCAATAGACATGACAGGAATCCCCAAGGACTTTACGGTACACATTGAACCAGACTACAAGGGCGATCGAGACGCTTGTCTCATTGCTTATAGAGATAGTGGTCGCCTAGTTCAGCTTATGAGCCCGGTAAATGTGGATTTCGCTGTGGTGAAATCAGCCCAGAATACGGAGAATCAGCAACAACAACCTAACTCCGTCGAAGTCTCGCCTTATAGAGACGTCCATCTTGTTCCAATTCACAGTTTTCACGGGGGTAACATAGTGACACGTCCTGATGCTAACGATGGACTAAACGACAAAATCTGGGAGAAACCTCTCCTCGTGCCAACTAAGAATCTCCCCAACGCAAGAATTTGTCTGACGACGATATGGATGGAATTCCTAAACTGGAAGGAGTTCATACCAAGAAAACTAGTGGCAGTCGATAGCTGCCTAAGGGATGCGTTTATATTATTCGATCAAGATGCTAGGCCGGTCGTTTTTGCTAGGGAAGAGCTACGAGTGGAAGAATAGAAAGATAAAGACTAAAATTTGGGTTACAACCCCAGAAAGCCTAAAGTTTTACAAGGAAAGTTTATTAAGAAAGATGTACATGTGATTAAGTAAGCTATCTCACTGTAGCTAGACTATGAGAAACGCGAGTAGGGTTGTTTTTTTTCGCCAGCGGTTAAAATTATATGCCGCCTTCGTGCCGCCTTTCAATAAACCGCGATAAAATAATATTTCACGCTATATCTTCCTGTCTATTACATAATGAACAAAAGCCTTTAAAGGCTCTAGAGAAATACAGCTATATTAAGCTTTATATTAAAAATATTACATTGTTAAAGTCATCACTAGGAACCAACAATACTGGCTTCTGAAGCCTATACGCTGGCTGGTGGTACCCAGTGACCAGGCAGGCAGACAGACAGACAGACAGCCAATCCGAACCCCTCCGATTACCAATGACACGATACTTGAGGGCCAGCGGCATGCCGAATTCAAATGGTTGAAAGGAATCCCTGACTTTCGAAGAAAAGAAAATCGTATATATACACCGAATTCAACGCTAGAATCAGATAAATAAGTATCCACTACCACATAAGCCATGGCCCTTCAACACATCACATCTCAATCGTTCTCAACCGTGTCCCGATACCATACATCCATCTCA
This sequence comes from Hypoxylon argillaceum, assembly GCA_022495175.1. Taxonomy (NCBI): domain Eukaryota; kingdom Fungi; phylum Ascomycota; class Sordariomycetes; order Xylariales; family Hypoxylaceae; genus Hypoxylon; species Hypoxylon argillaceum. Next base: position 4,876 of record MU378407.1, on the reverse strand, counting down.
TCTTCTCATTCCCGCATTAAGTATCCTGCTCATTCACTCGGATAGGAGATTCCATTCGAACTCAGAACAAGGAGGCGGCCATCCAATATCGCCGTCTTAGATAATCTAAGCCGAGACCTGGAAGTAGTTGGTGCTGCAATCCTCGGAGCTGTCGCCGGTGCTGCTGTAGTGTGTGTAGTACACGCCGTTGACGTAGTACTGGTACGTGTCGCCCGTGGCGTTGGCGACGACCGCAACCGTCCACTCCAGCTTCTCGTCCTCGATGGGGACGGGATCTATATTCGGCAGGTGGTTAGCAAATAAGTAAGTAAGTAAGTAAGTATATATATACGCGTTAGAAGCTAAGTTTAGGTGTGGAAGATGAAATTGAGGCAGTAGCGGAATCAATGTGAGCGTGAATAGGCAAGCTTCGCAGGGTTTCAGAAGTGTATATATATGTCTGGCACGTATCGACTTACTGAGGAAGACGGCGCCGCCCTTGAAGTCGTAGATGGGAACCTTCCTACAAAATCATAGATGTCAGTACACAGGTACAACACGACGAGCAATCATCCTAAACCCCCCCTCATTCTCGATCCCCTTTCAAACCACCATAACAACCCCAACAACATACAACGCAACTCATTCAAGCAAGACCAAACCAAATAAGAATATGGAACACGTACTGTCCATAGTAGTTAATCCCATAACCGGTAATGATGGGCGTGATGAGCGCGGACTGCACGCTGAGCGCCATGTCGCCCTCGGGCAGCCCGGCCGCGCTCCACTCGATCGTGATCGTGTCGCCGGGCTTGTACGTCGCGCCGGCCGGGAACATGGTCGTGACCGCGCAGGGCTGCGGCACGCGTGGCTTCAGGAAGTTCAGGTTCAGGGCCGGCAGGGCCTGCACCGCGCCCGCTAGGAGGAGCGCGGGGAGGGCTAGGGTCTTCATTGCGGAGGGGGCCATTGTGTTTATATATATTTTTCCCCTTTTCTGAGCCTGTCGACGATGGATCGGGGTTGGAAGAGGATATGGTTCTGGAGATGAGGGTATCAAGGCCAAGAGATGCAGGTCATCTATTTGGGCATCATGGCCGTTTATATAACATCCCACGCCTCATAGCTACGTACCCGCAATACATACATGGCGAACACGCGGGCAAGAACCGAGGCAACCCCCATGTCTGTCTCGCTAAGCGTACGAGATGCTACAGACTGCCAGACCACATTGCAACCTGAAAAATTCTCTAAAAAAGAATCGTGCTCGTCGTTTTCGGTTGTGGTTGTGGTTGCGAACTTCCGAAGGCACAGGCAGGCGGGTACGTTGGTGAGTATGCGCTCCTTTACCCCACCTCCGCAAGGGTCCCAAATGTTAGCGCAATACACGCCCTGTATTCTGCCGAATAGGTCCCTAGGTAGCTTTAAAATCCCCAGTGATAAGGGCCAATATACAGAGGCAAAGTTTGGTACCACTATGAAACACTGGTACAAACCCTCGCACGCTTGAAATGAAGCGTATTCTTTCATACAATTTCATAGTAGTGTACATAGCTCATTCGTAACTTTGGTGTGTTAGAATGCCATTATTTCTATCATCCTTACTACTAGAGGGACCTGCCGTTTTTGCTATCCCTGCAGTAGTCAAGGACCTAACCGAACGCCTCAAGATGCGATCCGACAAAGCGAGGATCCGATACTACTTTAAAGCTGCATATACCATCTACTGCGTACGTATACCTTAGGTACCTAAGGGGGACCCGGTTTTGGGACATGCTGGAACTCGCGTGTTTTCCGGTATTTTATTGCTACGTCGAGCCTACCGCTAGGTATACAAGTATGCCTACTTTTTATCAAAATAATATTTATGCGTTTTTTCTGGGCTTTTTTTCTTTTTATTGCAGCATGATTATAACATTATATATTGTCATAACGCCGCATACGATATAACAACGTATAGGTCGAAAAGATTGGAACTAAAGTGACGTGGCCGTCGCTATATTGCACCAGCGCTATTACTAGAACAGCGTGTCCCAAAAACAGATTCCCCCATAGGTAGGTACTTACTATGTAGGTATGAACAAATCATGCAGCCACTGCAGAATAGGCAAGTATGCGTATAAATATAGAAAGTTAGGTTAATCCAACTGAGGAGGACCGTCCTTATGAATCAACAGGGGCATATTTCTAAGCGCTTACTTGTGTTGTGAAGTCCAGAATAGTTGCTTTTCACATGTCATATAAAGAGAAAGACAGCTCGCAATCAGTAATACTCATGTGTCCTTTTCTTTCACAGATAGGCACATGGCAATATCTACATCAATGGCTCGTCTCAACAACCTCAGAGCGACAACTCCTTCAATTTTTCAGAGATCTAAACTCTGCGCTCCCTTGAACGCATCGTCAACCTTTTCAGGATGCGCACCCGCGCCCTGTCGTGTAGCTCCCTTACCACTCCTCTTGCCGCCAATCATGCTCCGACACGACGTCTGTCCAAGGCTTCAGCAGTCACTCCCTTGTCTGTCAGATGCTGGCGAATATACACGCGCCGCGTATAATCGCGTCTCCGCTGCTACCCGCGAGAACATGTAGAACGCGGCTTATCATCTGCAATTTTTTATGCTTCGAAATAGTTGACGTTGGAGAGAGCTGTTGTTTATCTTGGTAAGCTTACGTAATGAAAACCGAGAACAGAGAGGCACGAAGTGTGACAAACCTTTGGCATGAGCGGAAACACCAAGATGGCCAACCTAGACCTCAGGATCTAGACTCTCCAGACTTGGCCTTTGGGCGCTTCTTCTGCTCATCCACAATTGTCCTTTACGTCGTTTGTGGTTCTGCATTTGCAGGTAACAATAAGCCTTAGAGGTGTTCGTTAGGGGGGTTAAAGGACTCCCACCATATGCAGAGATACAAGTCGGAATCGTAGTCCAATAGTGAATATATTGATATGATTTGATAGCTAAGGAGCTAGAAAGAAATGACTAGATCCAGGAGATATCGTGAGACTACATAGACAAAGATGATATAAGGTTGGTTGGTTGGTTGGTATATTTGACGCCGGGGGGCCTCTGCGTAGCAGAGACCCCAGAGCCTCCCGAAGGGCATTGAGGGTATGCTAGGCTAAAATCTACGCCTATAACTAATAAGCTATTTATTTAACAACTTTTAACTATTGTTAATTTGTTAAAAATTTAACTTTTTATTGCTTTTTTTTTTTTTTATATAAATAAATATTTAGTTATTTATAATTAATTATATAATAATATATTTATATTATTATTAACTTATAAAATTTAAATATATTTTTTATAAATTTAATTTATAATATTTTTAATATATTATATTTATAAATAAAAAAAAAATAATTATAAAATATAATTATAATTAATAAATATAATTATATTATATTTTATTTTTGTTTTATATTTTTTTAATAGTTTTTTTTATTTTTATTTTTTATTTTTATAACTTTTTTTAATTAATAAATTATAAAATAAAATAAATAATAATAAAATTATAAATTATAATTATTTATATTATTATTTTATTTTTTATTATATATATATTTTAAAATAATTTATAACTTTTATAAATATATAAAAATTAATTAAACTAGTTATAATATATTATAAATATTTTATTTTTTTAATATTATTTATATATTTTAAATATTTTAATATAGTTTTAAATTAAAATTATTTATTTTATATTTAAATTAACTTTTTATAATATATTAAATATTTTAAGTTTATTATTTTGTTATATATATATTTTATTTTTATATTTTTATATTTAAATTTTTTATAATATTATTTAAAATTGTTATAATTTATATATATTATTAAAAAATAATATAATAAAACTTTAAACAAAATTTTTAAATTTTATAAATAAATAAAATAATATTGCAATTTTTAATTTTAATATTATTTTAATAATTTTATAATAGTTTTATTTTATTATATTTTTTAAATAAACTTTTTTAACTTTTAATTTTTTATTTATATTTTATATATAATTAAATTATAATTTTTTTTAATTTTATAAAATTTTATATTAATTTTAATTAATTTATTTATAAGTTTATTATTTTTAATTTTATAATAATTAAAATATTATTTAATTTTAATATTATATTTTTTTATTACTTTTTAAAAATTTAAATAAATTTATTAAATTAATAATAATATATTATTTTATAAATTTTAAATTATTTTTATATTATTAATATATATTTACATATAATATTAAATTAATTTTATTTTAATTATTTATTTAAATTTTTTTTAAGCTTTTATTATTTTATTATTAAAATTAATTAATTTTAATTTTAATTAATTTATATATATTACTATTAACTTTTTATTTTTATAAATAATATATTTATAATTTATTATTTTTTTTTTAATTATAAATTATTTAAAAAAATTATTATATTGTTATTTAATAATTTATTAAATTAAAATTTAACTTTTTTTATTATATTTTTTTTTAAAAAATTTTTTATTAAATTATTTTTTAAATTTAATAAATATTATAATATTATTAATTTAAATTTTTTAATTATTATAATTAATTTTATAATTATTTATATTTTAGTTTTTAAATATTTTATTATATTTATTTTTTTATTTTTTTTAATAATTTAATAATTTAAATATATTATAAAAAAATAATTTATATTATAATTGTATAAAATATAAAAACTTAATAATTAATTTTATTAATTAAAAATTTTAAAATAAAAAAAAAAATAAAAAAATACTAAATTATAAATATATAATATATAAAATATATAAATATATAAAATATATAAAACTAATAAATTAATAAAACATTATATAATTTAATTAATATAAAATTTAATTAAAATATTATTAAATAAAATATTTTAAAA
>MU378406.1:0-30806 GCA_022495175.1 Hypoxylon argillaceum | reverse complement strand
TTTAAAAAAATAAATTAATAAAATTATATTTATATATTTAAAAATATAATTATTTTATTTAATTTAGTTTTAAATATATTAATAAAAATAATATATTTTAATTATTATATTTTATTTAATTTTAAAAAAATATATACTTTTATTATTAACTTTTTTTTATTAAATTTATTATAATTGATTTATTTAAATAATTTATACATTAATTAATTTATAATAATAATTTAAAATATATATATTTTATTATATTAGCTTTTTATTATTATATAATTATTTATTATTAATATTATTTAATATTCTTTATATAAATTTAAAATATTAAAATTATTTAATTAAAATATTAATAACTTTAAATATAAAACTAATTAATTTATTATATTAATAAATTTTATAAATTTTAATTTTATTATATTAATTTTAAATTTATTTATTTTTTATTAAAAGTTTTTTAATAAAAAAATTAATATATTTATTAATAATATTAACTAAATATAATAATAAATAATAAAAATTTTATTAAAAATAAAAATATAAAATTTAATAAAAATTTAAAAATAAGTTTAAAGTTAATATAATAAATTTAAAAATAATAAAAAATTAATAATAATTATAAAATATAATAATATTATTAATTAATAAAAATTATAATAATAATAATATAAATAATTAATATAAATAATAATATAAATAAATAATAATATAAATAGTTATAATTAAAATAATTTATATAAAAATATATATAATTTAATTATTTATTTTATTTATTATAATAGTTATATAATTAATTATAATTATAATTATTTTATTTATTTATTATATTTGTTATAAATAATTATAATTATTATTATTATTATTATATTTATTTAATTTTAATTAATTATTAAATTTTATATATTATTTAATAAAAACTATTAATTTTTATATAAAATAAAAATAAATTATAAATATATATTAATATAGTTTATATATAAAAATAATTAATTTAATTAATTATAACTATATATATATAATAAAAATTAAATTAAATAAATTATATTTAAATAAATAAAAAAAAATTTTCATTTAAGTTAAAAAAGTATATTAAAAATTTTTTAATAACTAAATGACTTATTATTTTTAAATAAAAAAGCAAAATTATTTATTTCGGCTTTAAAATTCTGTTAGAAATTTTTTACAACACTAAATAACCTTTCGTTTCATTCAGTCGTTTCTTCTTCGTTAAAAACAAAGGCTTAAAACTTGTATAGTAAGCCCTGTAGCCCTATAAAACCACCTATTATTTATCAGAATTAACACACTGAAATTATATAAAGCCTTTATTATCTTCTTTAGTAAATAGAAATGAAATAATTAAATAAAACATAAATGGAATCAGTGCATGGCATGTCATCTATATTAGAAATCGATCTGGACTTTCTAAATCCAGTACAAATACTTGAGGACAGAAGATATAAGGAAAGAAAAGAGCTTGAAACTTCTGAGCAGTCACTACTTAAGGTAGTGAGTTCCCTATTATCGCTTAGAGCCCTCATATACTGCCAATTCAACTATAGATTGATAGCGTCGTTTTTCCGTGACACTTACCAAGCGATATCAATCGTGACGAGTGAAAACTTCTCCTCCGTCGCGGCCCTGTTCATCCAAGATCCATTTTACTATACCCATGCGACCACCTTCACCTCTTTCAAATGATAACAGCCAAGCGTGCAGACCATAATGGAAAAGGCCTCTACGAGTACGTTCGTCCGCCGACGAAGGGAAGAAAATGAATGTGTCAAAGTGGTAATGTGACAAGACATGTGCCTGGCTTTCCTCGCCATTGATGCTGAACTTCAATCTGTCACCGTCCTCCTCTTTGTAGACTCGGAGGAAAAGAGCGCCGGTCTCATGGCGATAAGTTCCGACAAGGTCCGAGTGAGCGGGTTCGGGGGTTCCAAGTTGTTTTTCAGCTTTTAGGATACTCGAAATGGTTTCGTAACCTTGTCTCCAAGTATCGGCAGCCTCTTCAGCGAATGGTATTAAGTCTATAGGGTGCTCAGAATCCAGCACAGCTTGCAGCAGCGCTTGTGCAGCCCAATCAGCCGTATCTCCATGGGAAATAGAGTTTGTCAGGACCACAATGACCGTCTCAATACTAGGGATGAGCATGAAACAATTATTGTAGCCCGGGAGAGCACCGTTGTGGTAAAAGACGCGAAGACTATTATCGTCGACATCGCCAATGAAGGGCATGGTCTTCACGAGGCCGGGGTTGAAACCTATCTTTCCAAATTGAGCTGGAGTAGTCACTTTGGCGAATCCGAGTGTGTAAAGATCATCTGAGGCTGGCGATTTGCTCATAAAACTGTGACCGGAGAAGACGGCATCTAATGAGAGGATAGGATTGCTTTCACCTGGGAGCGAGGTAAGTAAAGTATGTCCCCAGCGAAGCATATCATGAACAGTGCTGCGAACGCCTCCCGCAGATGACATGAGGACGTCATCCGTAAGAGTCAAAGTGCCAGTTCGGCTAAGTGATTTGTTGTCCATGACCAGATAAGGTAAAGCGGTCGAGTCGGCAGGGATGTCTGATTTGAGGACGCTGGTTTGTTCCAGGCCTATCTTTCGCAAGACTCTTTGTTGAAGAGTGTGACCCCAAGACATATTTGTAACTCGCTCAATGATTTCGCCAGCAAGGGCATACATCCAGTTATTGTATAGCCATTGGGATCGAAGCGGGTATACAGGTTGGAGGTAGTTAAAGACGGCGAGGGCGAATTCCTTGGGTATGATTATCTCGCTATTCGCGCCAAGCCATAGTGCGTCGAGCCGAAGGAGACCTGTATTGTGAGACAGGATGTCACGTAGGGTCAGTCGGCTGGCGAGGGATAAGTCTGACTGGAAGGAGAGCTCAGGAATATAGGTGATAATAGGCTTGTCCAGGTCCAAGATGCCATCTTGTACCAGCTCCGCGATAGTAACAGAGACGAATGCCTTGGTCAAAGAGCCTAGGGGATAGCGCGTCGACGAGTTTGCTATTATCTGATTTTCTACGTCAGAAAAGCCGATATGATGCTCTAAGATGGAGCAACCGTTTCGCATAACACCAACAGACACGCCGGAAGTCCCTCCTACTGTGCGAATCGCGTCGATCTGGGTTAAAGTACTATTTAGATTGCGGAGCTTGCTGAAGTCACAGGGGTCAAGAACGTGGGGTGGTGGAGGCTGATATTGGCGGAGCAAGGGGATCTGGAGGACATCAAGTACGGCCGTGAAGCGCATTTCGCTCTAGCCAGTGAGGAGACTGAAAATAAGTGGGCTTCAAATATGTAAAGGAGTACGTTCGAAATGACTTCATCAAGAATGCACATGAATATGATGGTTTCGGTTGAGCGAAGTTTTGGAATTGAACTTGGGAGGGTGAAGGGGGGAGGGGGCGAAGGCGCCTCCGAAAAGATGTTGATTACATTGCAGGGTCTTTTTATAGTAGCCAGTCATTGTATCGGTCGGTGATTGGGTCCCTCGTGGGATTTACCTTCTGAAAAGAGATTGAATAGTACCAGCGAGCAAATGCCTCAGGTACCTAACCCATACCTCAGCTCTCAACTAATATAACGTACCTAGGATTCCATATGGGTACCTATAGGTACTTAATGTAGCAGTACGCCTACCAACCTAGCACTTTAAAGACCGATTGCTTCTCACTAAGACTGTAGATTATCCGACCATTGGCGGCTTCGAAATAAAGCCTATTTAAACAATTTAAAAAACATCTATTATATAATTAATATAAATATATACATAGTTTAAATTTATATAAATTTTAATTTTAATTTTTTAAAATATATTGTTTATATAATTATTAAATTTTATAATTTAAAAAATAAAATTAATATTAATATTTATAAACTTTATAATATTTTATTTTATTTTATGTTAGTTTTTAAAATAATTTACTGTTATTATTTAATATTGTATATTTAATGATTTATTTCATTTTAAAATTACTTCTTTATTTTTGGTTTAAGCAGTGGTGTGTTATTCAATGGCTACTAGTTAAGTTGTATAGGTAGGTACTCAGTACCAAGCTCTTCGTTATTCGCAAAGTCACCCTCTTAAACCCAGGGTGGCCTAGATTCATCAAACTAGATATGCATCGCAGCCGACGACCATTTTTCCAATTAGACCGACATCTCAGAAATTACCTTCCTCCTCGCTTCGCCATGCATACGCCACTCGCCCGATGTCTATGCAAGGCAAACCATTATTGGTGCTGCCTATTACAGGCTCCCCAGCTAATATAGCCAGGCAAAATAATTCTCCGTAAAGCCGTGAAATATCTTTACTGCCATAGCCTTCTGATGCTATATTAAAAAAGATTGGGAATATGTGATATACTTCGATCATCCTTTCAAAGCTTAGCTAAAGCCCCCTGCTCTCCCAATGCGCACAGATAAATGAAATATCTCTACCAGCATAGGTATCCTCACATGTCTAGAGCTTTGAACCAACAAAACACGTAAGTTACTCGACCTATGGATATCCCTATATCGTGCGTATCTCTAACTAACCGGCTGATCTGTAGTCCTACTGCAGCATGGGCAGCTGCAGTTTCAAGGGCGAAGGTGGAACTTGGAGATGACTACCAGAAGTTCCTAGGTACTCGTGACTATGAATCGTGTTTCAAGGATCTCACGGCGGAACAGAACCAATTTTCGAAGAAATGGCCCCGCGTGAAGCGAATTATCGGCCCTTTCCTAGACCTTCTGCGATCCTTCGATCGAGCCATCTCCACATGTGTTTCTAGCCATGCTGAGATTGCTGCGCTAGTTTGGGGAGGCGTCCAAGCCCTTCTCACAGTGGGTTGTCCTCATAAAATGGATAACGGGTGACTAGAATGATCTAACAATAATGTAGGTTGCCTCTAAATTTTCAAACGCTGTTGACCGTGTCGCTGCGATGTTGGACACACTTTCGAAGTCTATGCCAAGATTCGAAGAGTACTCTAAGCTTTTCCCAACTCATGACAGACTACACCTCCGACTCATTGACATTTATGAGACATCTGTAATTTTCTTCGTTCGGGCCTTCCGATTCTTCAAATCGAAAAGAATCTGTATGAGGATCCCGCCTTGCATTTGATTTTGGCGAATTACAGACTAACTCGTCATAACAGCACTTTTCATCATAGTGACATGGAAGTCATTAGACCAGGTATTCAAAGACACAGTGCAACGTACAGGTCAACTGCGCGATGAGCTAGAAAACGAAGCTAAGGCCGCCAACATCAACATGGGATTTATTAGGGAGACCGAGGCACAGAGGCGCCATCAGGATATCATTGCTATTCTCCCAACTGCACTCGCAGCACCAAGGCTTCTCAACAACACTATTGTCGTCCCTTATAGCCGCAATGACGCCTTCTTTGCCCGTGAGAAGGAGCTTTCATGTTTACATAGCTACCTAACCGGTTCACAGTTGCCTAACGCAAAACATCTAAGAGTCATGTCCATTTTAGGGATTGGCGGGATGGGTAAGACACAGTTAGCCTTGGAGTATGTATATAAACACCGAAAGTCCTACAAAGCAATATTCTGGCTTCGAGCAGAGAATGTCACTGTTCTTCAACAGGACTATGCGCAGATCGGGCGCTTGCTTGATACAAAAAATGAGCTTGGGATGGACCTAGGGAAATGTGTGAAAGCGGCAAAGGACTGGCTCTCGATTACAGGTAAGTTGGCGAAGTTACCGTTGTTTAGGTAATGCTTACATTCATATATAGATGAGCCTTGGTTGTTAGTATTCGACAACGTCGAAGATATTGCAGACCTTCTTCAAAAGTACTGGCCAAACTCTGGTAGAGGTGCCATAGTGGTGACCACTCGGGACCGCGATAACGCGAATCGATTGGGTCGTCACACAATCAACCTAGAAGGATTCTCATCTGATGAGGGAGCCCTGCTCTTGAGTTCTATGGACCCCCATATTCCTTTAAATGTTCATACCAGTGAAATTGTCAAAGAGCTTGGTGGTCTCCCTCTGGCAATCTGCCAAATGGGCTGCTACATTCAACAAACAGAGTGTAGCCTTGATCAATTTCTCAATTTGCTTAGGGATCGCCCTCATCGCCTATACTCTGACGAGTCAAGTACCGCTACGCTGCCCTACTCGAATACTCTGGCTAAATGCTGCGATTTATCAATCGGCCTGCTTCAGCCCTCGGACCTCCATCTTTTGGGTGTGATCGCTTTTTTTCAGACTGACGAGGTCCAAGAGTCTCTGTTACTTGATGGGTGCTCTCAAATCCCCCGACTCCGCCATCTCTCTGACCAATTCGAATGGAACGATGCGATAAGAATACTGACGAAACATGGTCTAGTCGAGCGTCTAAAACACCGACTTGATCGAGCCCTTCGGATGCATAGGATCATCAAAAATCATACGTTACAAACGTTGAAAAGCAAAGGTGGGAACTTGTGGCTTGATGCATTCTACGATGCTACTCATTTGCTCGACGCGGTGTTTCCGTCTCGACCTCCCGATGGAGGCACAATGTGCAAACAGTGGAAAGAATGCGAAATTTGGCTCCCGCATGTAATCAGCGTGAAGGGGGCTTACGCGATGGCTCGAGCTTCGGCTGAAAGCATTCCACGCCACTATCTCGAGACACTATGTAACTGTTCGTGGTACATGTGGGAGCGTGGCATTGATCAAGCTCTAGAGTTCGCTTCAGAGTCCCTCCGTATATGTGACGAAATTCTCGGTCATGATCAACCTCATATTCTCCGTGCAGATACTCTCACCGTTCTTGGAGCCCTGAAAATGACTGACATCCGTACACGGAAGGAATGCGAGTTCTGTTTTCGAAAAGCGCTTGAAGTTCGGGAGAAATGTCTCTCTGCCCAAAAACAACCGACGCACAATGACAGGCTACAGTTGGCAAATGCCTTTAACAACACAGGTGTTTCCAGACTTGTACTCGAAGAGTATGATCGCGCTCTCCCATTGTTCCAGAAAGCCCTGGACATCAAATACCAACTAGGAGATGAAAATTCAATGCCATATGACATCGGATTGAGTTACTACAATATTTGCCGGGTGCAAATGGGCCAAGGGCTTACTCGCGATGCTCTAACAAATGCTAAGAAAGCATTTGAGTTGGTAGAAGGTAGCAATGGTCCAGATGATTTTAGGACAAACCAATTTCGATTCACCTACGCTGACCTTTTAGTCGAAAGCGGCGAGATTGAACAAGGTTTGAGGATGCACGAGCTAACCCTCGAGATCAGGAAAAGAGTTATGGGAGTAACGAACAATGATTCCGGTGTGAGTTACTATGGATTGAGCTGTGTGTATCAAAAGTTGGGCAGACTCGAAGATGCATTGTGAGTTGTGAAACTTGATTCATAAATCCGACCTGAAGAACAAACTAACCCAGTGGCAGGATCTACATAGAAAATGCTATAACCATATTTACCCATATTCCAGGGGCGGATGACCGCTGCGCAAGGTCATACTTCAGAAAATACCTAATCCTAGCCGAGCTCAATAGGAAAGATCTTGCTGACGCAGCCCTAACAGAAGCTAATCAACTGCTTGCAGAACTTAGCAATGCCCAAGAGCCCCGGAATACTTCATTGAAAACATATGATGCACTCGTTTCTTACTATAACAAGTGAAAGCCTAATATCGTTCGGCGACTATCAATCAAGGGGGGAGAAGACCAAGGCTCTGCACTCAATGCTGAGGCGTGGGTGACACTTCTCCGGAATCATCTCAGGGGGTAGACGGCAGGAGGAATGAATGCAGGCTTGTTTTCAGATTAGTGAACTCCCAATAGATTTGTAACATCGCGATCATCTCACCTTTAGATTCGGACGAATCCCCTGTATCCCAACTCTTGAATAAAATTCCTTCATGTGCCTGCATACAACTCTGATAATACCATTTATAACAGCTGTCATAAGTGGCATAATATATATCGCCCACGAAGCGTCTTCCTATCTGATCCACAGGAATGAGGTTCTTGATTGGGGTCGTGCGCCCATCACAAACAACAAGTGGCCAATTTCTGACCTCATGGTGCAATGGTCGCCAAAAGCTAAAAAGCAAAGGGCAAGGTCAGTTTGGAAGACTAATAATATTCAAGATGTAAGCATACTTAACCATCTGAATTCTGCATTTCAGCAGATCATCAGCTTCCTCTGGTAAATGTGTCCTTACATGCTTCAAAAGCGTGAACTCGGTCGCATCTGATATGTATATGTGTCAGATGGAAAATTATAACTATTTCAACATCCCCTTACCTGTATGCACAGTTTGGGATGGCGCTAGAACGAATGATTTGTCTTGAATTTGGGCAGGGGAGATCAGCTTGTTCAAGTCTTCATCACTCATTTCCTGTCTGATCTTTCATTGAAACATGAGTCAAGTCCCCGCAGTGGAAATTCAATTTCGAAACTTACTCTCCAGTCAAATACATGGACTTTGCTAGCGTAGGCGATGTTTTTGAGAATGAGTGACTCAACTTGCGGCACGAAATCCGTTTTTATTTGCTCATCGGAATCAAAAGCTGTGAATTGCTGTTCGTGAGTGACAAATTGAAACCCGTTTTGATCAAGATTATATGAGCTTTCGTTGCCCCTAACATCATGTAAAGGAATATCAGTCACAGACTCAAGCACAACATTGGTCATTTCTGCTTGATCGGGTTTGGAAACGAAGAGCCAAAAGGGTTTCTCATGCTGGTAGGTGTCTCGTGGTTGCAAGAAACGCAACTGGACGAGTGTAGAGGACATTCTGTTGCTTGAAAGAGAAATAGATTTTGCGGGTTCTTTAACATGGAAATCAGGGTCAAAGGGACGAGGAACCAGGTGCCAGTCCCATCTGCTCGTCTTTCTTTTAGGGTGAAGGGCTCTTCAGGTTATGTCAGAACCATGGATAGTCTATATGCACGCGCCTCAAAATAATGTCCACTAATGAGCCGTATTTGTCTGTGAGCAGATAAAAACCACGGTCAGCGAATGGGATTACCCTGGCTCTCGTGATACTTTGCAGCATAATACATGCAGGATGCAACCACCAAGAAAATATTCCCCAATCATGCAACATGATCTAAAATACAGATAAGTATTTTCAAGATAACAAGGTGTGAATCGTATCCTGTCGAATCATCCTTCTCATCGATGCTGAAAGTAGCTTCCTTTTTGAATCGTGGTGTGGTACAATGTGGCTTTCTGGCGTCTCCTCCACCTCACCTTTGAAGATCAAGGTCCTTCGAAAAAATAGGTATATAAATCTGTGTATCCTCCGGGATCTAGATCAGTTACCAAGGTCGTTGTCCTCTTCGCGCAGCTTCAACTCTACATTACTTGTGATAGTTAAAAGCTACACCAACGCCTTTTATACAAAGCAATTTCCTCCCACGCCCAGTAACATGGATTCACACGTTACCCCGAAAGCCATGGGTGCCCTAAATCCAGGGAATAACCAAAAGGGCTTTAGTGCACCCCCCAGCCAACCGGGTCAACAGCAACCGTGGAAGAACTGGTTCTCTCCACAGTCTCTTGATACAGAGGAACACATGAAAGAGGACGAGAAACCCCAAACGTGCCAGGGCTGGACGCAGGCCGTTACTAACATTGGGTAAATCCATAAAGGTTAGTATCAAATTGCTTTCTTCTATTCCATAAAGATTGGCATGTCTCTAGCATGATTGCCACTAACGTAGTCTCTAGAGCGAAGCTTGACTCAACAAGGACTTTCAAGTCACGAAGAATGCCATGCAATAAGGAGAGTAGGGATACGCCATGAGGCTGTCGAGATAGGAAGAGACAAGGAAATGTGATTGCAGACATCTAACACTCATTCGAGAATTGGAAATGTACAGAGATTTAGAAATGAAACTTGAATCTCATAACACAGTCTGCGACAGATGTGAAATTCTTATGATTATCATGACTTCTCGCTTTTGTGTGGATAGACCTGTTGTAAACAGTTACAAATGCTTTTGTCTTAGAATCACTAAGCCTTGCTAGTGATGACTAGTCTTCAGGGCTGCAAGACCAAATGTGTTGCATATTTACATCATGACGTGAAACTGCGCGTATATGATATATACTCTTATAACACGAGTATACGGGCTGGGATGGGTCTTTGTCCACGAAACCTGAAAGTGTCAAGTTCAAGTTTCTGAAGATCATGAGGCCCCGGGGGGCAACAAGACCCCCGAAAAATGGAAAGAGCCTCATATGAGGGGTAGACTTCCTATCGATGCCCGCATAGTCGACTGTTACGCCCAGCAGCTGATCTCGTTGCCCCAAAAAGCTGGCCCTGACGCATGAAGGATCATGCAGTAGATGACCTAGACGAGCAATGACGACGACAGACTGCTTCACATTGGTTCGGACAATCAAAGGATTGTGATTCGGCATCCATACAGAACAATCTGTATAACATTCCGAATGTGTTAAGCCTGCATGTGCAGAAAATAATCAATAATTAATTGAAGGTGTGGCAGCAGGGTGGATCTGCCTGTGATGAGGCTGAAGCACTAGTGCTAGGGTTTGACAAAACCAAACCCATATGTAAAAGCACTCTTGGTGTCAGATTTGTCGCATTTGCAGGTGATCTCTTCAATAGTAGGTAGAACGCTTCAATAGTAGGTGTAAAGCTTTAATATTGTTGTTGTTTTAGTTAAATGTATATATGAGGCATTTAGTTAACAGATTTTTTTTATATAGCTAATTTTAACTACTGCACTAATTATTTTAAGCTATTATTTATATAACTAAATAAATGTATAAACAAATACTTTATAAATAATTTTTAAGCTTATATAAAAGTTTTAAAATATAAAGTTTAAATTTAATATATTTTTTTAAAAAAAGCTATTTAGTAACGTTTTTTATACTATAGCTTAAATTTAAAGCTTAAAATAAAAGTATATTTAAAATAATTAAAAAAATTGTAAAAAAATAACTAAGTTATAAATTGTTTAATTGTTTATATTAGTTTAAAAAGCTTTGTTAAATAAATTGTAAATTATAAATTGCTTAAATAATTTTTTTATTTTTTTTTAAAAAAGTTCATTTATTTTTAAAATAATTAATTGTTTATAAATTACTGTAGCAATTTTTTTATTTTTTTTTTAAAAAGCTCGTTTGCTTTTATAAAGTTATTTTTATTTTAAATTGCAAATTAAAGTAAATATATAAACAATAATTAATAAGCTTTAAAAAAACTTTTTTTTTTTATAATTTTTGCTATAATATTTAATAAGTTTTAAAAAAGCTTTTTTTTTTTACTTTTTACAAGTGTTTTTATAGTTTTTTAAACAGAGTTTTTTATTATATTTAATATTAATAATAAATTATAAAAAAAATAAAATGCTATAAAAGCTTTTTTTTTTATTAGCAAAACTTTTAGCTATATTTTTACATTAGTAATAAAATGTTATAAATATATAATAAGCTTTTAAAAGCTAATTTAAAAGCTTTTTTTTTTTTATAATTTTTATTATAATGTTTTAACTGCTTGTAAATTTTGTTAATATAAAAAAAAAACTTGTTACTGCTTTAATGTTACTTTTTCAAATAAAAAAAAAAGTTAATAAACGTGTTTTTTATTAATAAAGCAATTGTTACTTTTTAAAATCGCTTTTTTTTTTTGTTACTTAAAGCTGTATTAGCTTTAAAATATTTAATAAATTTATAAAAAGCTTTTTTACTGTTTACTTTTTTATTTTTGTTAAAAAAAAAAAGCTTTTTTAAAATTAGCAAATGTAACAATTATTTACTTTGGACTTATTTTAAAAATTAACTTTTGGACTTTTGCTTTAACAATATTTTAAAAAAACTTTTAACATTATTTATTACTTTAAAAACTTTTACTTTATTATAATTTAATTTAGCAATTTTTATTAAGTTTTAAAAATTATTATTTTTAATTTAATTTATTTTAAAATATTTTATTTAATAATATTTTAATTAAATTTTATATTAACTAAATTATATAGCTTTTTGTTAATTTATCGACTTTATATATATATTTATATATTTTGCGCACTTTATATTTATAATTTAGCTTTTTTTTTTTTTTTTTTTTTTTTTTTTTTTTTTTAAATTTTTAATTAATAAAATCAATCATTAAACTTTTACACTTTTTGCAATTATAACAATTATATTATTAATAAATTTTAAAAAGTTAATAATTTTTTAATAAATTTAAAAAAAAATTATTAATTTTAAAAACTAGCTTTTAAACTTTTAGTTTAATAAAATTTTATAAAATTTTTTTAT
The DNA here is from genome assembly GCA_022495175.1 of Hypoxylon argillaceum. Taxonomy (NCBI): domain Eukaryota; kingdom Fungi; phylum Ascomycota; class Sordariomycetes; order Xylariales; family Hypoxylaceae; genus Hypoxylon; species Hypoxylon argillaceum. Next base: position 18,531 of record MU378406.1, on the reverse strand, counting down.
ATTATTTATTATTTTAAAATTTTTTATTTTATTATAATTTAATTTAGTAATTTTTACTAAATTTTAAAAATTGCTATTTTTAATTTAATTTAATTTAAAATATTTTCCTTAATAATATTTTAGTTAAATTTTATATCAACTAAGTTATATAGCTTTTTGTTAATTTATCGACTTTATATATATATTTATATATTTTATACATTATATATTTATAATTTAGCTTTTTTTTAAAAAAAACTTTTAGTTAATAAAATCAATTATTAAACTTTTATACTTTTTACAATTATAACAATTATATTATTAATAAATTTTAAAAAGTTAATAATTTTAAATATAAAAAATTAAATATTAATTAAATATTTGATAATTTAATAATTTTTTAACAAATTGAAAAAGAAATTAAAAAAAAATTAAAAGCTATTAAAAAAGCTGTTAAAAAAACAAAATTAAAAAAAGCTTAAATTTATTAAATTAAGAAATTTTAATTTTAATAAAAATTAATTAATTTCTTTTATATTTATATTTGATTTTTTATTTTTAAATAATAATTTAAATTTAATATTTAATTTATTTTATTATAATTTAAAAATTATATTTTTTAATAAATTTATATATATTAAATTAATAAAAACTTTATATAATTTTTATTTTTAATTATTTTTACTATTTTTTTTTAATTAATTTTTTTTTTAATTTAATTATTATACATTATTATTATTTAAATATAAAATTAATATTAAATATAATTATATTATAGTTATAAATTATTTTAAAAACAATTTTAATATTAAAAAAAAAAAATTTTAATTTTAAAAAATATTAAAAGTTTATATTATTAATTATAAAAAAAAAATTAATTTAATAAAACAATTTTAATTTATTATATTTATAAAATAATAAAATTAAAATTAATATAAAATTAATATATAAATTATTAAAAAAATTTAAAATTTTTTTATAAAATTAAAAAATAAAAATAACAATATAAAATTAAATTATTTATTAAATTAATTAAATTAAAAAAATAAATTTATTAATTTCAATTTTAAAATTAAAAAAATTAAATTAATTTATATATTAATTTTTATATTTATTATTATATTTTTTATTTATTAAAAAATTTATATTATATTTATTTTTATTTAATTTATTTTAACTTAAAAATATATTAAAAATAGTTATATTTTAATTAAAAAAATTAAAATAATATAAATAACTTAATTATATAAAAATAAAATTAATTAAATTATTAAAACTTAGTTTTTTTTTTAAATAATTAATTTATATTAATTAAAAATAATTGATATATTTTTTATATAGCTTTTTTTAAAAGTCTGCTATATTTAAATATATGTTTATATTATTTATTTATTGTTTTTTTAAGTTTTAAATCTTTAGAAGTGATCTATATGACTGTAGTCGGTCTTTTAAAGTGTGCAGTGTGTATGTGTTACATACTTCGTTTCAATATACGACAAAGGACCTTGAGAAACTACCCTTTCTAAAGGGAGTGTAAAGCATTGCGCTTTTACCACCTGTTGGGACACCGGGCGACCCGTCTTGACACTGAGGCGTCTCAATTGTACTCGGACATCGTGATACCATCTAGAGTCATGCTAGGGTGGCACTCCCATGGTGCCCAAACGGAACCTCGTCTCTAGAGCGAAGAGGGTAGTGAGTTCAATATGTAACGTTGCAGCACGGATGCAGCGACTGTCAAGCTGATGTTTCGTAATCGAAAAGCAGCGAGATAATACATTCCATGCGAAATTATGGGAGGCGGTGCTTGTGATCGCCTACATCACTACAGCTCCCTGGGCGTATAATCGTGAAGCTTACGCAATGTGTGATTGGAGCACCCCGAAGGTTACCAATTTTGTGACGGAGCAGGGGAACTGTATTAGGTAAGCTCTCTACTAGGTGGAAGAGCGGATAATCTATAGACCGCAGGGTCTTGCATATATAGTAAACCTGTAACTTAGCCTACACCTTTACACCTTAGAAAAACAACACAATATGATCGTCTCTTCTGCACCTGTATTGATCCCTTATAGTTGTACGCTCTTGATACTCCCTGACACGTTGATCGACCTCCACTATACTGTCACAAATTTTCGTAGGGCAAGGTTAATCCTGTTCTCTAAAAAACTATGCCCAGGTTTTAACGAGCTAACATATAAGAAAAGGCAGTTTTTGATAAACCCAGGAAACACTCCTATGATAGTTAGGAAGAGAGAAAAACCCGGCACGCTCGGACTCAAAGTCCACGCCGACGTCTAGCCGACCCCCACAATATTACAACTCCATTCAATTGAAGCTGTCGTAGGGATTAAGTTCGAATGGTTACCTCGAGACATGGGTGGGAAACACGATATGATCTAAAATAAATATCTTGACTGAATTTACGAAACACTTTCAGTTACTTAGACTTAATGCGACAACACAGGTTAATTCAAGCTTGATGTGTGGGGAGTCCAGGTATCTTTTTTCTGGTTTTTTTTTTTGATAATTAGGGTGTAGATGTCCCGCCATACCATTGGGATGATGAAATTCTGTGGCGGAATCATTAATATGATTACCCCAGTTCTGCTTCTTTCTTAAATTTCGAATATCAATAGTGAAATCAGAATATGGCGTCGTGAAAGGGGCCAGGATCTACGTACGCGTGTGATGAAACACTGCGACGTCGGTCAAAGCATTGGATCTAATCCGGCGTGTCATCAAACACGACCGTGTAATTCATCTATACTCACGGTTTATTGTGTTAGGAACGACGAAGTAGGCCCGAGACTTGGCGGGGAGAAGTGCTACTTTCTGCTAGCTTTTCGGTTACTTTCAAGATAGTGATAATATATGCGTTCCGCACCGTGGTCCACATTTAGGGAGGGCCATATTTCCACCGTACGACACCGTATCCGCTATGTATTCTTCCTGGTCACACCTCTGCAAATCGAAATTACATGTCCCTGTTACATAGAAAACATACTTCTCGGAAAAACATCAGGGCGGTAATGATATCCTATGTTATCGGTGTTTGGATTGGAAAGCATATGTTACAAACTGAGCTGAGTGAATACCACCCAGTGTGTATGTACCTCTGTAGAAAAACCAACGAGCTCATAGTATCACAAGACCCTGAGATATCTGTATTTTGAGCAAGGGCGAGCCTGTAATTTCCTCATGAGGAGATTTATAGCTGGCACAATGATCATCTGGACCTGTAATCAAAATGGAGAAATTTCCGAGGCAGCGATGATTTACGGTCTCTTTCTAGCTCCCTGGCTGAAAACCTCACATTTGAAGCCAGCCAGCACATCCTAGTGGTGAAGAGCATGTTACGGATGGATATAGAGGATACATTGGGAGCCGCCGTTTTGCCCTGTTTCTTCATCACTACCTAGGCGATCATGTTTTTCGCGACAGTGATTTCTGTCATTCTAGCATTCGCTTTCATTCTACGATATGTATGGCGTAGCTCTCAGCCGAGCTCATACAGCAATTCCGATATACAAGACATTCGAGCTTTAAAACCCCAAAATGACGTATCATTGGCGTTCCTGAGACTTGTGGACGACGACGGTGCCGGTGAATGGCCCCCGAAAGCCAACCATGACGATTGGCCATCTTCTCTCCGCCCATATAAGAACATATATCTTCTGACTTCTCCGTTTCTTGCAACAGCGGAGCCATCTATGGATGATGATACTAATAGAACGCGCTGTCAAAGGTTTCGTTCGCGCATGACAAGTCTGCTGGCCGAACATATCAACCTTGAGGATGTCCAAGACATTTTGAACGTAGTGGAGAAGGGCCACTGGCAACAATTCTCACGAGACTCTTACAATGGATTCTATTCTTGCATTGCATGTTTACGCCATGCCTATCGGTAAATAGTTCGTCTTGTTACCTTTTCGGATGGATTGACTGACTGTTGAAGCTGGGGGACCAATCCGGTCGTAAAGGTAGTTCAAGAGGAGAAGCAACTCCGTTTTCCACTCGAGTTGGATATTCCATGGTCCTACTGCCAGCGAAGATTTGGAATCACTTCGCCAGGTGGCAACATCATGGCGAACATAGTTTGCAATTTTGATCAAAGGGGCGATCCCGTATATCTGGTCAACGAGGGTATGTCTGAAGTTGTGCAAAAGACTGAATTGGCGTGGGGCCACTTGTTCCTGGATTCAGAAATCAAGGTGCTTTGTCTCTTCCTTGTGTACAAGACGGACCACTAATCGGCTACCCAAATAGGGCGTTCCGCTTTATTGTGCCATGATCAAAGCCATCGGTAGCTTTGAGAAGGGCGACAAAATAGCAACTCTTGAGTACTCAAAAGTTGCATCGCATCATCTGCGTAAGGTGTTCAAGAACATTTATGAACACATGAATGACTTGCATGTTGCACATTCGGTTTGGGCGAAGCACATTTCAGGCATTCATGGTTGGGCGATGAAGCTCGAGTCTGACAAGAATCAAGTCGAGTATGGGGGGCTGTCCGGCAGTCAAATACTGGTCTTCCAGGCGGTTGATGCCTTCTTGGGATTATCAAGCTATCATCCAGACCATGAGATCGCGTGGCATATTTCGAGGAACATGAGATTTTTAAGCACGGCCTTGAGAGTCCATTCTTTCCGCAAGAGACTATCAAAGAGCCACGATGATGCATCGATCGGTACAGTACTAGACCAAATGATCAAACAACTACGCGTATGTATCCCACCCAATTAACAACAATGCCAGCGCTAAAATGATAATAGAACTTTAGATCTGTTCATAGGGTGCGAGCTGTAAGATATTTATCAGCGCCAGTACCAGAACGAGTGCCGATGACAGCTGCACTGTCTGTTCTAGAGCTACCAAATGGAATGTCAGCCGCTGAAGGAATACATCAAAGTATCACTGTTGTGCTGGATAAGCGGCTAAGCGAGACTGTATAGACGATCAAGAAGCGGACGATACTGTAAAAGACATCATTGTGTGATCCCGAAGACTTATCAACCCTCTGGTCCAATGTGGGAAGACCAAGGCCATGGAGCTGGTAAACTATTGCTTCCATTCGCCTCAGCTAGGTACCGTACTTGTCTGGCCAGTTAATATGACTTTCCCAGCAAGCTCGCAAGTAGTGGTTGACATCCCCGGGGGTGATTCTAATACCTCATTACTCATCATACTGTCTTGAATCACTTGGTCTCCCTAGGCGACATAACACTTTTACATGGCCACAAAGGCTGATAGACAGATAGTCATCACGAAGCAACGTGAGTTAGTTGGTTCTTGATCGTTGCTTTGATCACGTGGCGTGTCGCATTGAACCAAACCATAATCATTCTGCTCTCGGCCAATATGTGTTCGAGTCGCCTAGCTAATCAATTCAGAATGAAGGCCTGTGCTGGAGGCTCTCTTTCCAAATCTCTCTTCGTGCGCTACTAGCAACCTCGAAAGTATTGTTCTCCACGCCGAAACCACATTTCCAAAATGCCCCTTTAGCTATGTCTCGAGTTTGGATCTGGAACTCCATTAGCATATAATTCACTGTTCTCTGTTTCCTTCTGCTGTCGTTGTCATCTTGGTCCTTAACTACGCCCACAACAACCACGAATCTTCAAGACGTCTTTCAAGGCTCATTGGGTTAGGGCTCTTAGTGAAACGCAGCTTATCGACGCAGTGATGTTGCACGTATGTCCGACCATAGTGGGCAAGCGAATATTCTGTCGGGGTTTGTATCGATTCGGGCTACACCGGACATCACATGTGCTCCGCGAAGGTGACAACAGTGTCTCAGGAAATAAGTACGATTAAAATTGCGACGCAACTGACGTGCAGGATATCGTCTGAGCATTGAGGTACAATTGACCTCTAGAGACACCCTGCTAAACCACGCTTGATCACCACGGGTACGTAAAGCGAATGGCTTAGAATCGTGAACAATATTATGCGAGATCCGATAGTGCGACGAGAGAGTATTTGTGACGTTGTTCGACTTACCGGAGGATACATTCCGGAGAATGTAGTACATGTGAGACAATGAATCAATCCTTGAATGTAGATGTAGAGCCGATCAGAACACTCCTACAAGTCGGGCAGTCGGACAGTCCGTCAGTAATCCTGTAAATGATTTGAAGGGGATACATGGTCAGACGACACTTGTACCCATTGGATGTACCCGCCGCATTAGTGGCAAATGCATATAAAATAATGGATCCGAATGGCAACAGGCCGTAGAGTACTTGTATAACCCCAACCGTGCTCCGAACAGCACAACAATCATTTGTTCGACAGTTCGATCCAGAATAGTTATGTATGTTCCTCAGTCATTGGGCTCCAGAGACAACAGAGCAGTCATCTCGTAGTTTATCCATCTTGCATCAATCGTTGTCAACTAGGACGATCAAAGCAAAAGCTTCATTTCTAAATATATCTTTGTATAAAGACCCTTCAGTGTATGGGAAGGCTCACCACGACATACAATGAAGCTCGTTAATCTGACGCCATCTAGGCCACAGCGGCTTCCACTCTCTAGCCGATCGCCCTACCAACTTCTAATTATCGCCCTCATCTTGTATGCCATTTTTAAAAGTATCGTCAGACAGTCTTCATTTAGCCTTGATCACATATTACTCTCGACCCCCTCTGGGGAACATGCACGGAATTGGAGTCGTTACTACACATCAGAAACACATGTTGCTGGCCAAGGCTTAAAACAGGCACAATGGACCAAAGACAAATGGAAAGACTTTGGGATATCCAACACACGAATCGTGTCATACGACACGAAACTCCCAAGGCCAAAGGAAGACCAAAGATTAGCTGTACTCCAAGATGGAAATGTCCTCTACGAAGCACCGCTAGTAGACAGCAACATAACTAAAGGCTTTATTCCCGCGTACTTTGGGTTTTCGTTCAGCGCCAACATCTCAGGACCGTACGTGTTTTGTAATTTTGGCAGAAAGGAAGACTTCGAAGACCTCTCTAAGGCCAACATCGATGTTTCAGGAAAAATCGGTATCATCAAGCTCGCTGATGTGTCACCATACCTTCACAAAGCCGGCTTAGAGATATTCAGGGGATTTCAAATGAGCAATGCTGAAGCTGCAGGCTTGATCGGAGTGGTCTTTTACACGGATCCACAGAACGATGGACCTGTTACTGAATCTAATGGATACAAGCCGTTTCCATATGGCCCAGCGCGACCACTTGAGGGGATCGAACGAGGAGGGATCGGGAACCCTGGTAAGTTAAGAAATATTTATGTTGCAAAAAATTGGCATAATTATGCTCATGACTTGGTTCAGAGGACTATCGACGTGGATTGTTGCCAAGAATTCCGTGTATGCCCATGTCAATCATGGACGCCATTCACCTCATGAAGATCTTGAACGGGCACGGGCCTCTAGCCACCGAGATCAATCAATCGTGGGAAGGTGGTGCACTTGGCTTTTACGGCGTCAAATACAATATCGGGCCTTCTCCTGACAATATCTCGCTTCGACTCGTGAACCAGGCAGAGATTGTAGATGCACAAGTGCACCACGTCGTAGGCAGTATCGAAGGAAAGATAACAGACGAGGTTGTTATCGTAGGGAACCATCGTGATGCATGGGGACCCGGCGCAGGCGACCCAAGTAGTGGCTCTGCAGCTCTCAACGAAGTTGTGCGCAGCTTTGGTGTAGCTGTTCAACATGGCTGGCAACCTCATCGAACCATTGTGTTCGCGAGTCTTGAAGGCGAGGAGTTTGGTATTGTGGGTGCTTTGCTTTGGATCCAAGACCACCTTAGATGGATGAAACAAACGGTGGTCGCTTATCTGAACACAGTTGTTGCGGCTGCTGGGCCCAAGTTCCATGCCAAAGCCAGCCCACTGCTCTACAGGACGGTTCAAGTCGCAACTGACCAGGTCGTCTCACCTGATCAAACAGTCCCTGGCCAGTCTGTTAGGGACGCGTGGGGAGGTTTCATTGGTACTGCAGGCGGCGGCGATGCCATTGGGTTTATAGGCCTCCCGTGTGTTTCTACTGTCGATATCGGATTCGCTCCGGGACCAGGGGACGCTGTCTTCCCTTACCATACGGGCTTCGACAATTTCGAATGGATGGACACTGTCGGCGACTCCGAATGGACGTATCATGTCACGAGTGCTAGAATCCTATCCCTTATGACAGCGCATCTCACAGAGTCTGTCGTACTAGACTTTAGTGTCACAGATTACGCTGAATTCCTAAAATTCTGGGCAGTCGATATCGCCGAAAACAGGGCATGGTCGTCCGTGATTGATCTCACACCACTGATCAACACAGTCCAGAGATTATCTTACTCGGCCGAGCAGTTCGATCGCTACGTCGACACGCTGAGATCTTCACAAGGCACGTGGTGGAAATTTTGGGACTGGCGTAAATCAAATGCGGCCATTCAATGCGTAAACAAGATTTATATCTCATTTGAGCGCCAGTTTTACTATAACGAAGGCATTGATGGATTCCCAGGCCAACATCATGTTCTTTACGAACCCTCTGCATGGCACCGAAACGACCATCCAATGCCGGGACTGTACAAGAGTCTTAGAAACAGCAATTGGACAAATGCCGAGGTCAGTATCTCACTCTTGTCACTCTTGATATATCCATGTTGATCTATTGCAGAGATGGAAGAACATTTTGGTCGAGAAGATCAGCGATGCAGCGCGTCTTCTCGAGGATCATATGCTCGAAAGAAAACAAACGGGGATATTTACTCGGAAAAAGATTTCTAAGTGTGTCAAAGGATGATTCATCAAGATGGATTCAAACATTCTATCTGGCTGAGATGCAAAAAAGTTTAGGACCGGGCTTTTGAGGCGCCTCAATGCTCACACGGTAAAAATTGTAGGGTTTCAAGTTCAGCAGATAAAAGAGACGAGCTTCAATAGATCCTTCAGCCGACCAGAAAACCATGACTTGGCGTCAGCGGCAAAGGTTATTCGGTGAGGGTTACACACCTTACCTAATGTAGTGATGATATTGATGGTAATACCCGCGTCACACTATGTGATCAGCAAGTACTGCACATTTTCATCAGCTTGTTGAGCTCAAGTGCATTATTCGGTCTAGAAACAGCCCGAGAAACATGTTGCCTGTGACATCCGATGCGGGATACTTCACGGACTGAATCTGGTCAGCCGAAATCACGCCGTTGACTGTATTCCCGAATCGGTTACATCTGTACCTGGGTTTCTGGTGTTCCGTGTAGCCCCCATCACCGTATGAAAAATTGACCTGCCATCGTATTTTGCGTCACGTTTCTCATTCTTGCAGATGCGACGTTCCAGCTGCTTTCGATCGGTGCCTGTACGTCATATGCACTTCCCAATGGCAGAAATTTACCTAGGTTGATTGAAACATGTGTTGTTTTATGAACTCATCTGATCTTGCCTTTGATGTTGAACATTCTCCCGGTGTTTCCAACGTTCCTTCAAATCATTAGATAGGCACTCTCTGAGGTTTACACCAGCAACTTGTCTCAAAATGAATGAGTCAACACCACTTTTACAGAACCAATCCCACATTCTGCCTCAGAAACGACTGCTACTGATTTTCCCAGTCCTTGCCCTCATCCAATTCACTTCATTCCTCGACCAAACCGCGATTGCCACAAGTCTCCCTACAATTGCTTCGGCATTGGAATTTGGATCCTCTATTTCCGTGGTCGGAACAGCCTTCCTCATTACTAGTACTAGCATTCAGCTCATCAATGGCCGTCTTTCAGATATTTTTGGCCGCAAGACCTCGCTTACGGCTGCGTTGATTATAATGTGTATTGGTAATATACTATGTGGCTTCTCGACAACGCCGTTGGAGTTATTTACCGCGCGCGCTTTCACGGGGTTCGGCGCTGGGGCTATTAACGCCCTCGTACAGATCGCTATGGCCGACATCACAACGTTGGAGCAGCGAGGGTATTACTTCGGACTCGTCGGCGTTGCGGTTTCACTAGGCAGCGGCTTGGGGCCTGTTGTTGGTGGCATGCTTACCCAAACTGTGGGGTGGCGATGGGCCTTTTGGTTTGTCTGCCCGATATGCTTGGCAGCAATCGGCTACTTTTTGTCGGTCTGGCCGAGCTCACAGCCCCGATCAACGAGCAGCGGGACTTGGAATAAATTGAAGCTGCTGGACTGGATAGGAGCGTGCTCTAGTCTAGTCAGCATTACGTTGATTTTGGTAGGAGGCTAGAACTCAAGTCGCTGACCTTGATTACCATACTGATTGCTGAGCCAGATTCCAGTCTCGCAAGGTGGATTGACTTTGTCGTGGTCCTCGCCGATCACGTTGAGCATGCTTTGTGCTGGCGTATTATTATTCGGCTTTTTTATAATCTACGAATGGAGGGTTGCAAGTCTCCCAATACTACCATTTCAATTGTTTTATTACGGTTTTCCGACAAATATTCTCCTCTCTGTCAACTTCGTCATAGGTTGGATCTTCTGGAGTAATCTGCTCGTTCTTCCGCTTTACTTGCAGAATGTGCGTGGAATGAGCCCTGCAAAAGCTGGAGTAATGATGCTCCCGATGGTCATTACTCATGGTATCACGTCTGGAATAACTGGAGTCATCATATCAGTGATTGGACACTATAAGCCCATAATTGTGACTGGGGCCGTCTCTTGGGGACTGGCTGCAATTGGAAAGCTGCGTTTTGACTTGGACACGCCGCTATGGATGATAGCCGGGATCGGTGTCTTAGATGGAGTTGCAGTAGGTTGTTCCTTACAGCCCGGTAAGCCTCACGACCAGCCTTCAAAATTTCACTCCTTATTGCTAATTCAGCTCTAGTGCTGGTTGGATTGTTTGCAGGCTCTGCCAGCGAGGATAGAGCTGTTTTGACAGGATTGAGGAATTTTATCAGGGATATGGGAGGAGCAACTGGGACTGCCGGTACTCACTTCAACTCACCATGAAATCATCGACGTATTAGAACTAATAAGAATACAGTTTCGGGGGCAATACTTACGAACCTAGTGTCCGCTCAACTAAGTTCTAGCTTCAGCAGGGAATTCATTGCTAAATTATGCTCATCAGCATTCGCGTTAAGCGATCTGGGCTTGACCGAAGAAGAAAAGAACATGATATCTCGGGGGTATATGGATGGTCTGCACGGAGTATTTACTTCTTTTGCGGTGCTTATTGCTCTGAATATCTGCTGTTGCATCTGCATCGTAGATTATGGGTTGAAGAAACAAGACTTCCCACGGCTACAAGGGCGTCTTAGCCAAGAACAAGCCTAAGTCAGAACCATCATCTAAGACCTGAGTTCAACACCATCTTCAACAGTAATCCGCCAAAATGGAGTTTGGTATCACGACTATCTAGCTCATGTTCACTATGAATAGGGTAAAGATTAAAGGGAAAAAGAACGATAATCTGATTTTTTTATGTTTTGTGCATATTTGGGAAGCTTAATACAGACAGGTAGGTGTTAGATTTGGTGCATTTGCTTTGGTGTTGTATTAGTAACTTGTTGGATTTGTGTCAGATTTGGTGCATTTGTAAGTGATCTCTTCAATAGTTGGTGTAGGGCTTCAATATTGTTGTTGTACTAGTTAAGTGTATGTGTGAGGTATTTAGTTAATAGATTCTTTTTATATAGCTGATTTAGCTACTGCACTAGCTACTTATAAGCTACTATTTATATAACTAGGTGAATGTATAAACGAGCATTTTATAAGTGATTTTTAAGCTTTTATATTAATTCTAAAGTATATATAATAATTTTAAAGCATCGGGCTTAAGTTTAACACACTTTTTTAAAAAGAGCTACTTTTAATGATATTTTTTATAATATAACTTAGATTTAAAGCTTGAAATAAAAGTATATCAATAGTTAAAAAAATTGTAAAAAAGTAACAAAGTTGTAAACTGTTTATATAAACTTAAAAAGCTTTATTTACTAAGTTGTAAATTATAAATTATTTATATTAGTTTAAAAAGCTTTATTTATTAAATTATAAATTGTTTAAGCGATTTTTTTTTTTTAAAGTTTGTTTGTTTTTTAAAAAGTTTATTTTTTTTAAAAAAGCTTGTTTATTTTTAAAGCAATTAGTTGTTTATAAATCATTGTAGCGATTTTTTTATTTCTTTTTAAAAAGCTTGTTTGTTTTTACAAAGTTATTTTTATTTTAAATTATAAGTTAAATAAAATAAATATATAAGTAATAGTTAATAAGTTTTAAAAAAGCTTTTTTTTTTATAATTTTTGTTGTAGTGTTTAATAAGCTTTAAAAAAGCTTTTTTTTTTACTTTTTATAAACGTTTTTGTAGTTTTTTAAACAAAGCTTTTTACTGTATTTAGTATTAGTAATAAGTTGTAAAAAGAATAAAACGCTATAAAAGCTTTTTTTTTTTATTAGTAGAGTTTTTAGCTATATTTTTACATTAGCGATAAAATGTTATAAGTATAAACATTTAAGTGCTAGCTTAAAAGTTTCTTTTTTTTTTACGATTTTTATTGTAGTATTAACTGCTTGTAAATTTTGTTAACATAGAAAAAAAAGTTTATTATTGTTTTAATACTACTTTTTTAAATAACTAAAGCGTTACTTTTTTAAATAGCTAAATTGTTACTTTTTTAAAAAAAAGTAGTTAATAAACACTTTTGTTATTAATAAAACAATTATTATTTAAAATCGCTTTTTTAATTAATAAATATATTTATTACTAATAAAGCAATTGTTATTTAAAAATATTAAAATTGCTAAAATTAACTAAAGCGCTACTTTTTTAAATAAAAAAAAAATTAACAAATATATTTGTTACTAGTAAATTAATTATTATTTAAAACTGCTTTTTTTTTATTGCTTAAAGCTATATTAGTTTAAAAGCATTTAAAAAACTTGTTATAAATATAGTTTACTTTTTTATTTTTGTTAAAAAAAAAAGTTTTTTTAAAACTAGCAAAAAATTTATATGTGTAAAAATTTACTAAAAATTCTAGATCGTTTTTTTGTACAAGTTTTATAAAAAAGCTTGTTTTTTATACGCTGTTTATATTAACAGTTTATATATTATTTATATTAATAGTTTTTAATTTTAAATTTAAAGCAATTGTTTAATAAGTTAGCAAATTATTTATTATAATTTTGCTATTATTGCTTTTAAAAGCAGTACTTTAAAAAAATATATATATATTTATTAAAAAGTTTGATTTAAGTTAATAATTAATTTAAACAATTTTATTGTTTTTTTTTTAATTATATAATTTAGTTTATATAGCTAATTTTTAATTTATTTAACTAAGTTTAAAATAAATTTAGTTTTTATAACATTAATAAACATTTTATATTTTATTATATATTTAAGTTTAAAAGCTAATTATAAAATAATATTAAGTTTTTTTAAATTTAAATATTATTAATTAATTATATTATTAACTTTTATATAAGTTAATTAATAATTAAATTTAATTAATTTATATATTTATTTAAAAAACTTTTTAACTTTAATAAAATATTTGTTATATTGTTTAAAAGTTTAATTATAACTTTAAATAGTTTAAAAATATAAGTTTTTATTAATAATAATAAGTTTAAAAATTATAGCTGTAAAAATTTTTTTAAAAACATTTAAACTTATTTAAAAGTTAATTATTTAAAAAAAACTAAACTTAATAAATTAAAAAATTTATTTATTAAAGTTTATATAAAGTTATAAATTATAGCTATAAACTATTGCTATAAAGTTTTTTTTTTATATAAAAAAGTTGTTAAAAAAATTAAAAGTAATAATAATAAAAGTTGTTATTATAACAAGTTTAATAGCTTATAGTTAAAAAATCGAAAGTGTAAAATTTATAAATATAAATTTAAAAATACAAAAACATAAATAAAAAATTATAAATATAAAAAATTAAAATATAAAAATTTTTAAAAATATATATAACAAGCTTATAAAATTTACAATAAAATATAAAAATTAATAAAACTTTTAATTGTTAAATTTAATACATTTATAAATAATTTTTTTAATAGTTAATATAAAGCTTTAATATTATTATTATATTAATTAAATATATATATAAAACATTTAATTAATAGATTTTTTTTATATAGCTGATTTAGCTACTGTACTAGTTACTTATAAGCTACTATTTATATAACTAAGTGAATGCGTAAGCAAGCACTCTACAAGTGATCTCTAGGCTCCTATATTGATCCTAAAGCACGTATAGTGATCCTAGGGCACAGGGTGTTGGATTTGGGCCCTGTGGTTTCTGTGCTTTAGGATTAATATAGGAGCCTAGGGATCACTTGTAGAGTGCTTGCTTATGCGTTCACTTAGTTATATAAATAGTAGCTTAAAGTAATTAGTGCAATAGTTGAAATTAGCTATATAGAAAAAATCTATTAACTAAATGCTTTATATATAAATTTAAACAATATAACAATAATATTAAAGCTTTATATTTACTATTAAAAAAATTATTTATAAATATAACAAATTTAATAATTAAAAGTTTTAATTAATTTTTATATTTTATTGTAAATTTTATAAACTTGTTATATATATTTTTAAAAATTTTTACATTTTAATTTTTTATATTTATAATTTATTACTTATATTTGTAAATTTTAAACTACAAGTTTTTAAAATTTTATACTTTTAATGTTTTAATTGCAAACTATTAAGCTTGCTTTTTAAGCTTATATTTACAAATTTTATACTTTTAATTTTTTAACTACAAGTTATTAAAATTGTTTATATTTATAAATTTTATATTTTTGATTTTTTAATTATAAGCTATTAAATTTGTTATAATAACAACTTTTATTATTATTACTTTTAACTTTTTTAACGACTTTTTTATATAAAAAAAAGATTTTATAGTAACAATTTATAACTGCAATTTATAAATTTATATAAACTTTAATAATAACAAATGATTTTTTTAATTTATTAAGCTTAGTTTTTTTTAAATAGCTAATTTTTAAATAAATTTAAATGTTTTTAAAAACTTTTTTATAACTATAATTTTTAACTTTATTACTATTAATAAAAAATTATATTTTTAAATTATTTAAAGTTATAATTAAATTTTTAAATAATATAATAAATATTTTATTAAAATTAAAAAGCTTTTTAAATAAATATATAAATTAATTAAGTTTAACTATTAATTAATTTATATAAAAACTAGTAATATAATTAATTAATAATATTTAAATTTAAAAAATTTTAATATTATTTTATAACTAGTTTTTAAATTTAAATATATAATAAAATATAAAATATTTATAAATGTTATAAAAACTAAATTTATTTTAAACTTTGTTAAATAAACTAAAAATTAATTATATAAGCTAAATTATATAACTAAAAAAAAAAACAATAAAATTGTTTAAGCTAATTATTAATTTAAATCGAATTTTTTAACAAATGTATTATTTTTTTTAAAGTGCTGCTTTTAAAAGTAACAATAGCAAAACTATAATAAGCAATTTATTAACTTATTAAATAATTGTTTTAAGTTTAAAATTAAAAGCTGTTAATATAAATAGCATATAAGCTATTAATATAAAAAGTATATAAAAAAAAGCTTTTTTATAAAACTTATAAAAAAAACAATTTAAAACTTTTAAAAAGTTTTTATATTTAAAAAATTATATAAGCAAATAAACTTTTTATTAATTTAAAAAAAGTTTTTAATAAAAATAAAAAAATAAATTATATTTATAACAAATTTTTTAAATGTTTTAAAGTTAATACAGCTTTAAGTAGCAAAAAAAAAAAAACAATTTTAAAAAATAACGATTGTTTTACTAGTAAAAAATACACTTATTAATTATTTTTTTTAAAAAAATAGCAATTTAGCTACTTAAAAAAATAACATTTTAATTATTTAATAAAATAATATTAAAGCAATAACGAGCTTTTTTTTTATGTTAACAAAATTTACAAGTAATTAAAACATTATAATAAAAATTATAAAAAAAAAAAACTTTTAAATAAATATTTAAATATTTATATTTATAATATTTTATTGTTAATAAAAAAATATAGCTAAAAGTTTTGTTAAAAAAAAAAAGCTTTTATAATGTTTTATTTTTTTATAACTTATTACTAATGCTAAATATAATAAAAAGTTTTATTTAAAAGATTATAAAAACGTTTATAAAAAGTAAAAAAAAAAAGCTTTTTTAAAATTTATTAAATATTATAGCAAAAATTGTAAAAAAAAAAAAAACTTTTTTAAAATTTATTAATTTAAACTTTTTTTAAATGTATTAACTGCTATTTAAAAGTTTATTTAGTTTGTAATTTAAAATAAAAATAACTTTGTAAAAATAAACGAGCTTTTTTTAAAAAAAAAAAAAAATTGCTACAGCGATTTATAAGCAACTAATTGCTTTAAAAATAAACAAGCTTTTTAAAAAAAAATAAAAAAATCGCTTAAACGATTTATAATTTACAATTTACGACTTAATAAATAAAGCTTTTTAAGTTTATATAAGCAGCTTATAACTTTGTTATTTTTTTACAATTTTTTCAATTATTGCTTATACGCTTTTATTTTAAGCTTTAAATTTAAGTTATAGTATAAAAAACATTATTAAAAAGCTTTTTTTAAAAAAATATGTTAAATTTAAGCTTTATAATTTTTATGCTTTAAAATTAATATAAAAGCTTAAAAATCACTTATAAAATGTTTGTTTATATATTTATTTAGTTATATAAATAATAGCTTAAAGTAACTAATGCAGTAGCTAAAATCAGCTATATAAAAAAAATCTGTTAACTAAATGCTTTATGTACAGATTTAAATAATACAACAACAATATTAAAGCTTTATACTTATTATTGAAAAGATTATTTGCAAATGCAACAAATTTAACACAGGGTTTAAATTTAACAATTTGAGCTTCTTTTAAAAAGCTTGAGGCCTGTGTGTAAAAAGCGCGTATTGATTATATAAGTAGTGTAGCTAGTATTAAATAATCTATATAATGTATAAAAAAAAACTTGTTAAATAATTTTTTTAAGTTAAAACTAGTAACTAATATAATATTAAAGTATATATATTAAATTTAATAATGAAAAGTTTTATTAATTTTTATATATTATTAAATAATAAATTATATATATATAATTAATAAAATTATTAAAAAAATAAGCATTATTATTATTATTACTTTTTATTTTTTTAATAACTTTTATTTTTAAAAAAAAACTTAATTATAAAAATTTATAATTTTATTTAATGTTTAAATTTATATAAATTTTTTAATTAATAAAGTTAAAAATATTAATAATAACAAAATTTATAAATATAAATGTTAATGTTTTTAATATATTAATTATTAAATTTATTAAATAAATATATAAAATAATATATTTTAATTATAAATTAATATATATAAAAATAATTAAAATAATTAATAAATAATATAATAAAAAATATAGTTAATTAATTTTAATTTAATTATATAAATAAATTAAATAGTTTTATTATATAGTTTAATAAGTGATGTTATTTATTACTGCTTTAAACTATTATATATATATATATAAGTAATTTTTTTATAGAAAAATTTTTAACTGTTTTTTTTTAATAAATTTTTTATATAATATAGTTTTATGTAATTAAAATTTTGTTTTTTTTATAAATTTTATATAATAGTTTATAAATTATTTATAATTATAAAATATAAAAACTATTTTTAAATATTTTTTATAAAAAAATTAAACTATAATAAATTGTTAAAATAATATCGATATTTAAAAAATGCTATATTTTTAAATAACAAATTAAAAAATAAAATAATTTAATTTTTAATAAATTGTAATTATTTATAATTATATATAAAAACTTAATTAAAATGTTTTAATTATTATAAAAATTAAAAATAATAATAAATTTATTATTTTAACTTTTTTAATAAAAAGTTTTTACAATTAAATATAAACTTTTTTTTTTATTTCTAAATGTTAAACTAATAACTTAATAAAACTTATATATATATACTAGGTGTATATAACCAGGACTTTAATTAAGATTTTTATTAAGTAACCAAATAAATAAAAAATATAAAAACTTATTAAGATTTATAAAACCCATAAGTTCTATATACATATATATATAAATAACTTATATATAACTTTTTTAATTGTATTTTTTTTTTATAAAATATATATACAAATTAATAAAAAACTTTAAAACTTAAAAACAAACTTTAAACTTTATAAATTATTTCAAATTTATATATATATATATATATAAAAAGTTTTATTAATATTAATTAATAATTATAAAATGTAATTATAAATTAATACAATAAAAAAGAAAAAATTAGTTATTATTAAAAATAACTTTTATATTATATTTTTAATTGTTTTATATAATAGCAAATAAAATATATTTATTATTAAAAGTTAAAAATATATTAAATTAACTATTAAATAAACAAAACTTAATTATAGTAAAATTAAAGTTTTTTTTATAATAGTTTAATTAATTTTTATATAAAAATTAATAAAATTATAAGCTATTTTATATATTTAACTTTTTAATTAT
>MU378405.1:0-30951 GCA_022495175.1 Hypoxylon argillaceum | reverse complement strand
ATATTTATATAATAAACAAGTTTTTTATATTAAAATAAATATTATAACAAAAGTTTTTTTATTTATTAATATATAAAAAAAGCTGTTATTTTTAATTAAATTTTCTATTATATAACTAAAAATATTAACTTTATTATTTTTAAACAAAAAAAAAATATTTTTAATATTAATTTTTATTACTACTTATATATAATATTTTATATAATTAAAATATTAAAAGTATTAAGTTTGAATTTTTTTTTATATAAAGCTATAAAACTAGTCGTTTTTTTTTTAAACTATTATATAAAATATATAAATAAACTTATTAAATAAATATTAATATAATTTAATAATATTTTTATATAATAAAATTTTTTTTTTATAATAATATAATATTTTTTATAAAATAATATAAATATTAAAAACTTGAAATAGTTTTTATATAACTTTTATTTTTTATACAAAGTTTTGTTTAGTTTTTTTAATAGTTTTTAGTTTTTTTTATAACTTTTTTATACTATTATAAATATAATTAATATATTAATGCTATAATATTATTAAAATTGTATAACTTTTAAAATCAATTTTAATTTTATATAAATGTAAAAAATTTGTAATAAAATAAATTGAAAAAAAAAGCATATTTAAATTAAAGCTAAAATAAATAGTTTAAAATAAAATTTAAAATTAAACTTTTATATAAAAGTTTTAAAATAAAGTTTGAAATTTAGTTTTTATACAAAAGTTTTAAAATAAAATTTAAAATTTGATTTTTATACAAAAGTTTTAAAATAAAATCTAAAATTTGGTTTTTAAATAAAAGTTTTAAAATAAAATTTAAAATTTAGCTTTTGTACAAAAGCTTTGAAATAAATTCTGCTTGTTATTATTATTATTATTTAAAATTTTAATAACAACAAGTTAAAAAGTTAAATAGCTAAAACAACTAAAACTAATAAAAAAGTTTGATTTAATATTTTTATATATATAATTTTTAGTACTACTAAAGCAAAATATACTTATAAATGTAAAAGTTGCTATTTAAGTAATTTATTATACAAATAAAAAAAAAAAAAATAATTGTATAAAAAAAAAAATAAAAATAATTGTACAAAAAAAACTAAAAAAAGATTTTATTATTATAATTTAATATATAGCTTTTAATTAAAATATAATATTTAATATAATATATATAAATTTTATATTAAATATTAATACTATATAAATATAAATTTATTATATAGCAAATATATATAATAATAATATAAGTTTTTATATAAAAAATATATTAATATATTTATACATTTATACTTATAAATTAATTTATATACTTAATTAGCTTTAACTTTTGTACAA
Organism: Hypoxylon argillaceum; assembly: GCA_022495175.1. Lineage (NCBI taxonomy): Eukaryota > Fungi > Ascomycota > Sordariomycetes > Xylariales > Hypoxylaceae > Hypoxylon > Hypoxylon argillaceum. The sequence continues at coordinate 29,613 of MU378405.1, read as the reverse complement.
ATATTACATTTTTTTTTTTTTTTTAAATTTTTTTTTTTTTTTTTTTTTTTAACACTAATACTAATATTAACATTAGCACTAGTACTAATATTAGCACTAGTACTATTACTACTACTACTACTACTATTACTACTACTACTATTATAATATATATATATTAACTTTTTTTCAATTATATAATAATTATTAACTTTTTTATACAAATAATACTTCTGCTTTTATTTTTACTACTATTATTTTATTTGTTATAAACAACTTTTTCGCTTTTTTTTGCTATAATATGCTTTAATATAATATATTAGTTCTATTTAATGCAAATATTGTTATTATATAAAATTTAATTATTATAATTTAAATTAATTTTATAAAGCTAAACTATATTAATACTTTTTTAATTCAATCGAAAAAAGTCGCTGTAAATTTTTTTTGTATTAATTGTTATTATATAATAAATACTTTAATCAATAAATTAATACAGCTTTTTTTTATATATATATAATTTATAAATCATTTTAGTAACTGTTGTAGCAATTATAAATAATAAAACTATATTATTTAGTGTTTTATATAAAACAAGCTTAACAATAACAACAACAACAACAACAATAACAATAACAACAATAATAATAACAACTTTTTTTTTTTTTTTTTTATAAAACAAAAACTTCAAATACTAAGTTGTTAGTTTAATTGTACAACCAACAGCTTAGCTATTAATTTAATTGTAATTACTTAAGTAAATAATATTTTTTTTATTTATACAACAAAAAACTGTAACTATTAATAAAGCTTAAATAAATAACTGCTCATAAAGTTTAAATAAATAAAAGTACTAAAATAATTACTAAACATTTTTATATAATATTTTAAGTTAATAATTAATTATATAATTATTTTAATAAAACTAAAACTTAGTAAATATATTACTTTTATTTTAATTAATCAATTACTTTATACAAAGAGATTTTAAATATAATATATAGAATAAATAGCTAAAAGCTAAAAACCAAAAGCTAAAGCGTTTGTGCGTTTGTCACTAGTGGTCCTAATGGCCCTCCATACCACTGGGCACAGAAAAGAATTAGCGCTGTTAGGAATCGAACCCAGAGTCGGGGTTGCAAAGTGGAGTGCTAGCGTGGTGCTTAAATCGATGTAGTGAGCCCGAGTATTACCCCCTAAATGAAGCTAAGTATCTTAGTCATTGACAATCTAACCTGACCAAGTCATATGCTGCGATTATACAACCCATGCGCACGAAAAGCGAGAATGCCATCTACGAGCGAGCCGTCCGCCTCCGCCTCATGTACGTAGCCTATATTAATTAAGAGCGTTAGTGACTCGGCACTAACGAAGATGTTGCAGAGCTCGTGTGTATTTTCCCCCATGCAGCCGGGCATGAAGTTCTAGCAAGTTTTGATCAGGGGCCCAAGTATATCAATAGACACAAGACCCTAGTTCGGAAGGATAGGAGGGTGTCGATGCGATCAATACTTCGAATGGGTGCCGAGAGGGGGCTTCAAGCAAGACCGCCGGAGCCTCGGGCGAGGAAGTATCGATAAATAGGACACACGCACATGAGGGTAGATGCGGATTATCGGGGAATGACAGATGGGTGAGGTCTATTACTAACGAGGCACGTTGCGCGTAAGGTTTCACACTATCGTCATCTTCAGACTTTGCTGAATAAGGCAGGATGGTAAAAGAACCAGCGAGTTTCAAAGCAGGTTTAACATGATTGAATAAAAGATATTGTAGATGGATGAAAAATCAACAGGCACCCATATAACCATTAGTATGTGAAAATAGTAACATAAATAAAATATAAATGTGGGATAACTATTCAATTAAATAAATTATAAGCAAAAACACAGCCTAACAAGAAAACATTACATTATTATAAAGAGCCTGCATTGGCTTGAAGCATTTTATATGCTTTTGTAAGCAAATTTTTTGACACCAACCTGTCCTTGTCGCTCATATTTAGCCCTCTCTCAACCGCCACCACATGCTCAAGTAATCCTATTGCCTCCTGGACTCGCTGGTCGTCAAGGTAGGCCCGGGCAAGCGCGTGCTCGGACTAAAGTCGATCATTATTCTCTTCCGCAAGCGTGTATTTTTGTACAGCCACCACGTGTTCAAGTATTTTTATTGCCTCCTGGACTCGCTGGTCGTGAAGGTAAGCCCGGGCAAGCCTATACTCGGACCAAAGTCGATCATTGTCCTCCTCTGCAAGCGTGTTTTTCTGTACGGCTACTACATGCTCAAGTATTACTATCGCCTCTTGGACTTGCTGGTTGTAAAGGTAGGCTCGAGCAAGCTCTTGCTCGGACGCAAGTCGGCCATTGTCTTCCTCTACAAGCGTGTCTTCTCGTACGGCCACTACGTGCTCAAGTATTACTATTGCCTCCTGGAACTGTCGGTTGTTAATATAGGCGCATCCAAGCCCGTGTTCGATTTCGAGTCCAGTCTGGGCTTCTTTTGAAAGGGGTTTTTGATTTATTTCTTCGACTCCTTGGTTGCTTTCGCTTGCGCTTATATGGTTATTTCCTAGCTGCTTGTAGAAAAGTTCGCGAGATTCCTCTAGGGCTTTTATAGCCTCTTTAAATCTCCTGTCGGCGGATAAGCAGCTGCCAGTTTGATAAAGCAGATCATATCTTTCTTGTATCTGATACTCTTTGCTTCTCTCGAGCGCGCGCAAGACGTGTGGTAAATATTCTCGCCATAACTCACGATTCTCTGGATCGTCATCCGGAAAGACTTCGTTTAGATGGTCGATGGCGCGAGTCATGATTTCTGGCAAACAACCGAGCTTTTGGGTCCAAATTCGGCTCGCAAGATGTACTAAAGCATGCATATCAAATGTATCGCTCTCTCCCCGTCTGACTAGGAAAGAGTATTGACAAAGTGTGCCAATTGCACTTTCTGTATTGCTTTTTGGCCCAGTGCTTGGTAATAAAGATCCAGGTATTGCCTTCGGCTCAATGCAGGATACGAAAGACAGCAATTGCGCGGCAAGGGGGTCGGATTTCGCGATTTTTTCAAAAGAAACAATCCAAGTGGTCGCGACAGCGTTTTGAGAGCCGTCGTAACGACTGCTGTCATTAAACTCTCGTGTCATCATATTAACCATATCTTCTTCTGTCCCGCGCAGAAGGTCGAGGTATTTTCGGATAGGCAATTGGTTTGTATTGAGATATGCAACGGCATTTGTAATCGCTAATGGGATGTAGCAAAGCCCTGCCAGCAGCTCTGCCATATGTTCCTTCCTTGCGACTATTGACGGCGCCATTGACTTTTCCAGGAGAGTCTCAGCTTCATCATAAGTCAGCTGTTGCAGGTCGATTACTTGGTTAGCAGCAACTGAGAAGGCCACGTCTCTTGACCGTGTTGTATAGAGAATTAGCCCATTGTCGCTTATGGGTAGATACTTGTATACGCTATTCCGATCGCCATCCTTGCCGAAAATGACTTCAGTATCATCCGCATTGTCTGCGATAAGAAGCCATTTCCCAGCGCTTTCTGATTCAAGATACCGCCGAACAGAGTCTTTCGGGTCTACGTCGTTCTTATTTATTGGGATGTCGAATCGTCTCGCTATTTCCGTATAGGCCTGCTCAAAGGTCTGATAGCTCATAACTGGTACCCAGAATATAGAGTAGTCGCGCTGGGTTTCTTTGACCCAGTAAGCAAGCTGTAGCATGACTTGGGTTTTCCCAATACCGCCAAGCCCAACAACAGCGAGCCGCTGGCATTCATTTTTTACGAATAGTTTGCTTCGAATTTCATCGAGAATAGCCTCTCGTCCGGTGAATTGTCTGTTCTTCGGAAGCGGGATGTAATACCGACATAGCCGTGCTGATGGAGGGGGTTTATCGCTGGTAATCGAACCTAATTAGAACCATGTATTAGTACAATCTACGAAAAGCATCGTGAATCCTTGCCCAACTTGAGCAAGTATCGAGTTCCCGACAATGTTTGGATCATTTACTAATAACCTACCCATCGGTGCTTCTAAGCTATCTCCATTCATCCCTCTTAGCTGATGAGATGAAGCAATCTCCCCTTTCTTCAACGCTTTCTGGTAAATAATGTTGATATTTTCCCCTACAAGCTTGAAGTTGGCTTTGTCCGTCGGACTCAATCCGAACTTGCACACCCCGCTGTGATCGGCATTAAGTTTCACGATAGGCCCGCTCTTTCCGGACAACTCGAGTTGCGCACTAGTCCTAGAGACAACCTATGATATAAGCGTTATTAGAAGAAAGGTAAGAAGGTTGTTACAAGTCCCTGATACTAACCGTGTCTTGGCTTCCCCAGAAAGATATAACGCCATATTCTTGCACCTGGTGCCGCCAATGTTCATGCATAATACTGGAGAACATGTTGCCTTTCTCCAAAGTTTCCAAAACGTCGTCGCCTTTATGAAAACCCAAGGTTCTTGCAATCTTGACAGCAACCCTTCCGAGGTTTACCAGCGTTGCCTTTCCACCATTGTGAGGTGTGGCAAAGAACGCCAGACCGGAGGTAGCTAACTTGATGGGTGTATACATAGGGTTGTTATGTGCATTGATCAATGCCTGCTTAACTAATAACCCTCCCATACTGTGGCATAGGAATATGATAGGCCGAGACGAGACTTTATTTCGTTCGATCCTTATCACTTCGAGGAGCTCATTCGCTCTGCCGACAAAGGTATCCTGATCCTTGACGTAGACCGCAGTGGCATTGTACTCGTATAGGAAGATTCGAGATTCGGGCACATATTGAGGAAGATCGTCGCGAAGCCAAAGTCGCCCGTTTGGTCCGGGAGGAGTTCGCCATGTATCCCAGGCGTGGGCTTCGGCTGGCTTGCCTCGAGGATTTAAACCATGAACGGCGATTATGCTATAAATATTAGCTACGTAACTCGGCAGTGACGGTAACCATTCATACTCGACTTTTGCCCCATTGCCGGGCGCCTCTGTCCCCTGGGCAGGAAATAGTAGTGTCAGGGGCTACGTGTCTGTGAGTTCGTGTTCACGTGATAGTTCTTGCACTATACCCAACTCACCATTCTCGGGATTACTTCATTATAGATTTAGGTGATGAAACGGACTGAATGTACCATTGTACAACTTTACGCAAGTCGTCAACGTAATATTAGGTAGTTACTCGAACTGTTAGGCTCCAGCGGCTCAAGTTGGAATTTTACCCCGCTAGCTTCTATCGCTTTCCGGGTGCCCAATTATGGTAGCGGCTTTCTTGATTCGGTATGATTATATAAGTACGTAACATCAGTCGCTTGCTGGTACAGTACATACAATTGCATGTTTTTAGTGGTCCCGCTTCCTTCTGATGTTCGCCTCTAAGGTCTAGGCTCTAATTGGGTTTTAAGGCAGCTAGATCTATTATAATGCTACCATAGTAAACAGTTGATTTCGCTAATATGTAACGCCGTCCTTTCGTAGTTTGAGTTATTGGCGGAGAATAGGATTAATATATAGTGCATAGCCTATACATCAGCGTAGCTAAGTTTAGTCCTAGATTGAATGATAGTGGTTTTGCAAGCAGCTGGAAGAGGGGTGTAAGGGGAGGTAATAGAAGGCTGAATAGAATCAACAATTGATTCCTAACCCTTTAGGTCTCTAATTAAGGGAATCATAGGTACTATGTATATAGAGCTAAAACCATCAATAACTACCACTATAGTGTCTGGCCACTTTGTTACATGACGATATCACTCCGATAGGGAGAACAAATACATGAATCACTTTAGTTAACACGGGGTAGTAGTCTTCTAGGTTGTTCGTAGTCACAACAGAAGTCTAGAGTCACTATCAATATCTTATTAATATACATCATGTTTTAGACTTCTATATAATTTCAACTTAGCCATCCCGATTCTTTCGCAGCGAATTGAGTATAACAGTATAACCACCCGGATACTGATGCTCTTCCGAGGTTGAGCGTATCTGCCGGATAACTTTGTCTAAAAGATGGATCAGGAGCACCGTAATAAAGTCAAATATCGGTTCCGTATCTATTCAAGTTTTTACTAGAATAGAAATCTTACGTCCTTCTTTAAGTCAACACATTCAAATAGGTGTAGGTGTGCCTCATCTGTTCTCTGTCGGCAGTAGTAATATGTATAGCTCCAGGATAATCTAGTGAAGTGTAAATAAACACTATGTAAAATTCGCAGTTAGTAATTCCTTGCAATGCATATTCAGCGCTTGTCTACATGTCGGGGACAGTATGGCAAGGATTTTCAGAGATAATCCGCCAATTGCGTGATTATACCTTTCAATGTCCTACTAGGGCCTGTTGTGCCGGAGCATAGCGATTGCCATGGGGCTTAGCAGCATCAATTATGGCCCTTATATCCTTCAGTTCATCCTGCGTCAATTCGATATCCCGTGAAGCCCAATTCTCTTCCACTCTATGCGCCTTAGTAGTACCTGGGATGGGGATCATGCCCTGCGCGGCAACCCAAGCTAGTGCAACCTGTGGTGTTGTACATCCCTTTCGAGAGGCGAGCTTCTTAAACTCATCAACAATTGCCCGATTCTTGTAAAAGTTTTCGCCTTGGAATTTGGGCACTGGATACACCCGTGTTAGCAATTACTAAGGCCGTAAGGGAGGTCTGAAATTTGGTATCAATAGTACGGAGGGTACTTACCTTTTCGGCGAAAGTCATCCGGGGCGAAATCATCGGGACTGTTATACGCAAAGTCATCGACAAGCCACCCATGACCTAATGGGCTGTATGCTACATAGGCTACTCCCAACTCTCGGGCTGTGTCGATCAACCCGTCGGTCTCGTGTAGCGTCTCGAAGGCCGAGTACTCGGCTTGCACTGCGTCTATCTTGGCAACTAAAAACCTGTATTAGCGAAATAGTTTCAAACAAATGAATAGTAATTACTAACTGGAGTTGGCTCTGCGCAGCGTGGCTGCTGAGCATTCTGAAAGGCCAATATACTTGGTCTTGCCATTTTTCCGAATCTTATCGAGCGCTGGAATAGACTCCTCGAGTGGTGTATCTATCAAAACATCAATTTATGATTACAAATCTCGCAGATTATCTGACTGATAAAGATGTGACATACTGGGATCGATACGGTGAAGATAATACAAATCGGGAGTGAAGCCTAGTCGTTTAATGGTTCCTTCGATGTACTCTTCGATATGAGCCGGGGAATTAGTGACGCCACCTGTGCCCCCAAAGACGTCAAATCCACACTTCGAAGCTATCTAAAGACAACTGTTAGATAGGGATGTAGGAGCTCGTTCTGCGATAATATTAGAAACCTACAAAAATTTTGTCCCGCACGTTATGCTTTCGAATAAAATCTCCCAGAATCTGCTCATTGACACCATTTTGGTATACAACCTTTACATCTATCGTTAGTCTGCGCGCTTCAATCTGCACCAGAGAGTACTTGACCTACTGCTGTATCCCAAAAGGTACAACCTAGATCAATGGCCTTGAGGAGTACAGGTTCGGCTTCTTCAAAGCTGAGATTGCTTCCAAGGCCGAAACTTAGACCCATTGCCCCGAATCCGGGAGAAGAGACCTGGTCACTACCGAGTTGAAATGTGCGTGCCATTATATCGAAGTATGGGAAAGAGTTTCAATGGGATGGGTGGATGTATTGTGTAGAGTTCGAGTTAGTTGCTCGGGATTGAGGGCCAACTTAGACTTATATACTCGTGAGAGGAAGAGCAAGAATGCTCATCTGCAGAACTTGATTGCAGATCAACAGTGCACGAGCCCTCTTCCAGTCCTGTATACTATCAATAATATTTCTTATCCCCCTCCCGAGATCTTAGATCCGGACCTATCAAGACAAGCAGAGAATTAACATCGTTCTATCTAACCTATAACTGCGTATCTAACAGAGTAAATGGCGGGGTTTAAAAGTTAGACAAGGTTAAGTCCGAGTACCAGACCAGCAAGAAGAGACGGTTCGATCGAAAAGAGTTAGACTGTCGTCGTCCCGAAGCTAATGCATGATAATCCAGCGGCATTAGCGCGGCTACAATTCAACATTGGCATTGCGATGTTATGACGCTGTAGCTCACTTTTCAAAATTCTACCTCTCCACTATATTTTCCTTGAAAACCTACCATTTGGTCGGCGATGTACTCGGCGATGTATTTCATCCTCGGCCCTTTTAGACGCGCGACTCGGCGGTGTTAAGGGCTTTAGAGTACTTGATAAGTCCGTTAGGATGGGTCAGTCTATGTTGCCATGAATCATTGGAGGCGAGGGTCACTCTGTATGGGCCCCGCCAAGACCAACGCACGGCATCAACGCACGGCATCAACGCACGGCATACGCGATAGAGCATATCTCCAGACCATCCTATCGTCCCTTACTAGGTATACGATCGTTTGTGCGTTGGTAGTATCAAGTACTCGTTGCAGTAGCCCCTATCGATGAGCCCGAACAGGGCTGGCTGTTTCTAGATTTGACTTGGAGACTACCTCTGTCGTTGAATATAAAGTCTTTTTGGGGGCCAGTATCAGTATTCCTGTGTTTCTTGAATATCTATTTGCCTTGACATATACTGTTTTTCTTAATTCATTCAGAGACTGGATCTCGAGAGTAAACTATGACTTCACGTTACGCTTCCGTACATGAATCGGCGAATGGGCCTGGCGACTCTCGCCCAACAGCAATACAAATCATCAAAGATGAACAGCTTGAAGGAAAGCTTGCTGGGCAGACCGCGCTCGTTACTGGTTGTTCCTCGGGTATTGGCACCGAAACCGCTCGAGCACTGTATCTTACCGGAGCCACGCTGTACTTAACAGCGCGGGATCTCGACAAGGCAAAAGCCGCCCTCGGCGACATGATCACTAGCGACCGCGTCCATCTCTTAGAGCTTGAGCTCGAGTCCCTCGCCAGCGTCCGAGCTTGTGCTACCCAATTCCTCTCCGCGAAGAAGCCCTTGAACATCCTCATCTGCAATGCAGGCGTAATGAACCCCCCTGAGGGCAGGACCAAGGATGGTTTCGAAACCCAGTTTGGCACAAACCATCTTGGACACTTCCTCCTCTTCAATCTTCTACAACCTGCATTGCTGGCCGGCTCCACGCCAGAGAAAGCCTCTCGCGTCGTCGTTGTATCCTCGGTGGCACACCGCTTTGGCGAGGTTCATTTCGACAACATCAATTTTGAGAACAACTACGAACCCATGGCGGCATATGCCCAGAGCAAGACCGCTAATCTATGGACTGCCAATGAGATTGACAGAAGGTATGGCTCTCAGGGCATCCGTGCCTGGAGTCTCCAGCCCGGTGCGGTAATTACTGATCTCCCGCGCCACTTGCCCGAAAGCCAGAAGGAAGCGCTATGGGGAGACCCGTACCTCTCGAAGGTAGCCAAGACTCCCGAGCAAGGCGCTGCGACAAGTGTCTGGGCTGCCACGGCTGTTTCGTTAGAAGGCCTAGGAGGCAAATACCTTGAAAATTGCCAGATCATTGGACCGTGGGAAGCATCAACGGGTATATGGGGGCCAGGGTATGGAGCTCATGCTTATGACGCGGAGAAAGCAAACAAATTATGGGAGAAATCTCTTGAATGGGTCGGCTTATAAATAGTGGGTTACCATCAATAGCTTAGTGAAATGACGTTTCGTTAACCATTGTAACCAGGAAACTAGTCTATAATATTAGCCAGCTATTTCGCGATTCATATGTAGGCCAAAATACTATGCCTTAGGACGCTCTAGTGTAGCGTTCTATCCTTTGAGCTTTTTAATATCCTTCTACCTCGCTATAACGGCCTATCTATTTACTCTATGACCAAGACCTTTGACAACTTTTCTCCACTATCTCGTAGCTTTGATGAGGAATGGAACCATGGCTCCAGGGGCTACCCACACATCGCGGTGCTTAGTTATTGCATGTAAGCCATGGATGAGCCCAGAATGAGCCGTGAACGACAAAATGCTAGCGTTTGAAGTACTGAAAATGTCATCGAGTAATATCTTGACGCGGCGTTCAACATCTGACTCTGTTTCTCGCACGGTTGCACTCCACAGCTCGTCTTCTTCAGTAAGCCCTGACTCGATATCATACTCGGGATAATGGCTTGCAATCCAACTTTTGGGGCGCCGTCGGTCGCAGGTATGAACTCCGGAGCGCTCACGCAGCATTTCTTTCACGGTGGGCTTGAATCGCCGGTCTTCTAGCGAATGTATCCCTTGATAGGCGACCTTCGTTGTTTCGAGACAACGCGCATGAGGGCTTGTATAGCAAATTTGGGGTACAGGCATTCGAAGATTTCGAGCTGATTCTTGCCAGAAGTCGTTCAATGCCTGTGCTTGCTGCTTGCCTTTTTCGGTCAGGAAGGCATCAAACCAGCTGGTAGTGCCATCACCATCAAGATGAGACCAGTGGTTCTGCACGTGCTTCAGTTTAGCTATGATTGCGGGGCTTCGTGCAGGCGCATACTTACATCCCATTCTTCTCGGCCGACTTGTGACTCTTTCACATTGTGAAACCCCTCGCCGTGTCGGATATAGTAGATCAACTTATACTGCGTATTTCCTGTTCCTTGTTTATTCTGTTGCTCAAGGAAGTAGGCAAATCGCGCCCATTGTGTTTTCTCGCTCGTGGGGTCGAACTCTTCGTCTGTTGGGTACGTGCGGTTGATGAGCCCGAGTCCAGGCGTTGTTGTCTATTCTCATTGTGAGCTTACACTTTACTTCCATCACTAGGGCACCTATTTACTAACTGCTCGGTGGCTCGGCCCTGTAGGCGCTTCGGTGAACTCGAAGAAGCCTGAGACTACCTCATAGGTAGCCGACCCCAGCGTATCCATGTTATTAATCAAAAGGGTGCAAGTTACGACCGATAAATTAAACCAAGTAGTAGTTGATTTCTTATGTACCTCGATGTTATGGATGTCTCTCTTAGCCTGTCTTTTTCTGAGTGAAAGGTCAAGTTACTGCCAGGTACGCACTAAGATAGTGGGGTATCTCACGGAGGTGGACTAAAAGTAAGCGCCCAAGTATTACCCCTCAGTATGGATAGATCGCCAAGTTTAGTATTAAAAGAAATAACATTTTCAAAATACATAATTTATTTATATTATAAATAGTCAAAAGGCACGTAAAACACATATGTTTTCTACAGTACTGTTATAATGGGCTGCTAAACAGGAGAATGAATGTGTTCGGTTGATAGGAGAGGGGCTTGTCAAATTTCGCTCTATTATCTAATGTCGCAAAGACGTTTCTATTGGGGAGAAGTTACAAGCAGGCAAAACCCGACATTGAAACTTATCAAATTGCTAAATTATATCTAGTAACACATATCGTTTTTAGAAAAAACCAACATTATATTCACCTATTCAAAGCGTCATGCGATTGAATAAACCAAGTCCTGCGTGATTCCTCCCACTTCCCCTCTCTTACATGCAGAAAACGATATGCTCAGCCCCCCACTTTAGGATAGGCGGATATATTGTAGACTCAATCATTTTTCAACTACCGACTGTTATATACTCTTGCTTTATCTACTTTATTATACTATTCGTACCCAACTATTCGATCGAAATATGACTCATTCATATCATTGAATTAGACGTATGAGTTCTTATCCAACATAGTGCCAAGTCAACACCAGAGAGGATCCTATTCATAAGTAATATGGTACCTACAGTGTGTGAGCCTTCGTCCGAGACAGAGACATGTCGCACTCATGAGTCGTTCTCCTATCTTCCTTTATTCAGTGTTTATACGGATGGCACTGGTGGTGGTTACAACGGTAGTTCTTCTCGACTAATTCGTCTCCTTCGCCTGATACCCACCAGTCAAACCCACTCTATTAGATGCCACATCAAACATGTAGATCTTAAAGAGCAACCAAAGTTTGATGCCTTGTCATATACTTGGGGTCCTCCGACACAAGCGGGAAGCGGCTATAGCGACGGAGATATTCCGAAGAAGGGCATCATCTGCAACGGCAATGAACTATTAGTGACTGAAAACCTATTTCAGTGTCTCCTTCAGCTAGATGCGGATAAGTATTATGATCGTGACCTCTGGGTCGACGCAATCTGTGTAAACCAGGAGGATACAGACGAGCTATGTCAACAAGTGAGCATCATGGCGGATATCTTTCGCTCTGCCGAGACTGTCATCGTCTGGCTCGGCGAAGCAGACTCTTTCACAAAGCCTGCACACGATCTAATACACAGCTTTGATCAGCTTACCGAGAGCAATATAAATTCGATCCAATTCTACGCAGATCGCGATGAACGGGACTCAGTGTCTCTAATACCAAACTCCTCGCCGGCTCATTGGCGAGCAGTTGTAAGATTATTCGGCCGGCGATGGTTCAAGAGGGCATGGGTCGTGCAGGAGATCGTGCTAGCCCAGAGGACCAAAGTTGTCTGTGGAAGTTATGATTTCAAATGGGACGCCATGATAAAAGTGTCGCACGTCCTAGCGACGCAGAACTGGGCAAACACCTTCAAGTCGCAGTTTGACGACTGGGACACGACGTTACTCTCGTACAAAAACCCCACAAAACTGCAGGCTATAAAGAAAGACATGAAGGGCCGTAGAGACAAGGTCCTCCTTCACGCCCTCATTCGCTGCCGCAGTTTTGAGGCCTTGAAGGATCATGATAAGATCTATTCGGTGTTGGGCTTGGCGGCGCGAGATCACGGCGAGTCTTCCGACCTCTTGTATCCGAACTACGATCACACACCTGCGCAAGTTTATACCAATGCCACGAAATACATTTTGAAGAACGTAGACGATCTGCACGTGCTCGCCCACGCAGAAGGAGATGTCTTTAGGAACATACAGGGCCTCCCGTCGTGGGTGCCGGACTGGAGCGTGAGCAAGGACCTAGGCCTCCGGATTACCGGATACGAGAGATATAAAGCTGCTGGCGACATGCCATGTCAGAAAGCGCTAGCAGACGGAGACAGACTGATATTAAACGGCGCCCAGCTCGCGACTATTAGCCGCATCGGAGCAACCAAACAGGAGGTGAACGACACTCTGACATGCGACGACTGGACCGACATGCTCGCAGAACTCGAGCGGGAATTCCCCGAGAGAGACTACAAGGACGCGCTCTGGAGGACTCTCGTCGGCAACACCGATGCGCGCGGCAAGGTCCCCGTCGAGGAGCCCTGGGAAGACGCCCTGTACGTCTGGACGGGGCAGCGAGAGAACGCCACGGCGGAGCAGAAGCGGGCTGCCGTCGAGTTCCAGAGGGGCTTCGCGCACTCCCTTCAGCTCCGCCTATTCCGTACGGCGTGCGGCCATCTTGGCTCGGGCTCGCAGTCGTGCAGAGAAGGCGACCTCGTGTGGATTGTCGCGGGGTCGAGAGTGCCTCTGCTGCTTCGGAAAGTGACGTCCGAGGCAGCGTATGCTTTGGTTGGAGGGGCTTACCTCCATGGATTCATGCAGGGCGAAGCGCTACAGCGGAACATGACATTCGAGAATTTTACGCTTATATAATTCTGTTAGTTTAGGGGTTATATTTTATTCTGCTTCTTGTATGTTAGGTTTGCTTAACTTTTATAATAATTCTGAATAGTTCTGAATAATTCTGAATAGCTCTTATTTTATAAGTGTATAATAATTGGGATTGGGAACCGATCTACAAATTCAATATTCCCGACTCTCGTTTGTTAAATTTATGTATTATCCCTTATTTCTTAATACTAGAGGACCCACCCTGTGGGGGACCCTCTTCACTGCGTTCAGAGGGCCTCAATACTTGTAGATACCCCAATAATTATAAACACTGCTTATATCTCTTTTTTACACTTATTTATACCTAAACTGCTACTTTTGGACCTGCGAACAAACAGCTTTTTTTTTAGTTTTTTAATTTAAAACTAAAACTATAACTTAGCTATATAGCTTATTTTACAGCTGTTAAATTATTTTTTATTTACTAGTATATATTATTATATAAATGTTATATATATATAAGTTATATATATATAAATATATGTTAATTATATAAAGTAACTAAGTATAAGTTATAGTTATATTAGTTTATATATTTATTTAAAAGTTTTAATTTAAAAGTTTTAAAAGCTTTAAAAGTTTTAATATATATAAAACTTAATAAGTTAATACTGTAGTAATTATATATATATATATATATAAACATGTTAAAAACTATAATATAAATATATAAAAAGTTGCAACTATGTAAATAGTTTTATTTTTATTTATTTTTTAAGCAATATAGCTGTATAAATATATAAACTTATATAAGCTTATATAAAGCAGTAAAGCTATAATTGAGCTTAAAAACGCGTTTATTGCACTTAATTTTTACAATATAACAACTTGCAAACTAGCTAAATTACAAGTAGTTGAATGTTGCTGTTGCAAAAAAACGCGTTTTGATACCAAAAAGTCAGATTTACTAGTAAATTTGGTAGTCGGCTGACAGAGTGGTGTCTATAATTATTGGGGTGTCTACGAGTATTGGGGCCCTCTGAACGCAGTGAAGAGGGTCCCCCACAGGGTGGGTCCTCTAGTAGTATGATCTGTTGCTTCATGGGAGGGGTTTCCTTTTATAGCTGTTAGGCGCAGCATGTAACACACATAGAGAGTCCTATCGCTATTTTTTAGCTACTGTATAAACAACAAACAATTCATCCGGGCGTTTCCTTGCTATGTTAACTGAATGAACATGATGCCTATAACAAGGGACTAGAGAATGGAATTTGCCTTGTTATAAACACTTATCATCGGTCGTAGCACCGGACCAGGTTTGGTACACTTGGCGGATTGAGTTCTAGATCTCGCTGGCTGCAGAACGTGTCGCTTACCTGGAAGGATGAAATTGATTGGCCTGATACTCAGTGTAAGACGTTGAATTGCGGGGTAATGCGTATATGTACTGGGCTTGATTATTGGTTGTTGAAGTTGACAAGTAGGAGTTCCTCGCGGGCTAAAAAAGAAAACCCCAAATTTGCCAGGCGATCATCACTTACCTAATATAGAATACCTTTGTATAAGCAGTGCTTGGATAGATGACGAATTGTCGGGGTCGGGTTAGACAAAGCCGGAGCTTATGGGCTATAGTCCGTACCACCACTTAGGCGCTATAGTTGTGCCTTGCAGCTTTGCACCTACCATAACTATTTATATTTATGTCATCTAACCTCTACCGTAGCAGCGTGACAGCTTTAGTTGATTTGGGAAATAAAAGCTATGTATTACCAGCAGGATGATGTATGTAGATATAAGTACCTAGGTAGGTCAATGATTATACCATTTGCGATACCTACCTTAGGTAGTTTGAAGATTGCTAAGACATAATCCAAGCTTTCCCCGCAAAGGCGTGGCAAAGTGGGTCGAGTGCATGCCCTCCTAGCCAATCGGATAGAGTATAGAAAAGGCCCGTTTTCCGTCCGCAAATTCATCGAGTCGAATGTTCGTTCCACTCTTCTCCCACATGTCACCCTTCGTCAACCATTTATCGTCACAACTACAACCACAATCACACCACCACACCACTACACCACTACACCACTGTATCACTCTGACTGCCGTGTTGTCGCCCACCCGCCTCTACGCTCCGGAGTGGTGATCTCCTCAAAATCCTCACCTAAAGCATACCTACCTACCTACCTACATGCGCTCTCCAACAGTCGACAATCTGGTAGTAGTTAACTCGGCCGTCATGAGCCACTTTGCGACTCAAATGCCAACCGACAACCCCTATCAGCCGATTCTATCAACTTCTCCTCCTCGACACAACGCAACCGAACCCAATCGAGCCCAACACAACACAACACCACATATTCCTCGAACCGTCAGCATCCCTCTATTCACTAATCTTACTCGACGCAAACCGTCCTCAACTTGAGGGTTATCGGCATATCGCAGTCCGGTATCTCGTCTTGGCTTTCTACCTACTGTCAACATGGTTCTCACTCGCACCACCAACCACACTTACTCCCACCCGTTTCCGACCGTCACTCTCGCCTTCTTCCTCCGCTACTACTCTCCTCAACTGAACCCATTCTCCAGCCATGTCCTCTCGACCGATACCATATCATCCCATGTCGACCCTGTTACCGGCCGCCTTCACACCACCCGTATTCACCTGAAGAAGTCGCGCATGCCCTCTGCTGTCGTTAAATTACTGCCCACCAGCGTCACTGGTGGCGGGGGAGACAAGTCTAGCTATGTTCTCGAGACTAGTGTGGTGGACATGCAGGAGGGTTGGATGAAGACGGAAAGCCGTAACCTTAACTACACTGGCGTCTTGAGTGTAGTGGAGGATCAATTCTATTCGCGCTCGCCGCCAGATGGCTCGACCTTCACCCCTTCGGCGTATTCTAACGTTACCGCGCTAGCCGCTAGTCGTCCGCGCTCTCCGAATACCTTTGTCACCACTACCCTTTCCTACCGATCGTCACTAGGCAACAAGAGGCACGATCGCGCCCATGCGGATTCGGCAGAAACACCGGATGAGTCGGGGCCGCGTCGCCTAGGTAGCTGGATCTCGGGCTGGGGTGCCAACCGTATCCAGCGAAGCATCGAGTCAATTGCGTCGAACAAGACTGATGACCAGATCATGAAGTCTCGAGACGGCATGGGAATGGTGCTCGAGCGCTTACGAAATAACGGAGTCGTTTCTGTACTAAGAGAGTTGAGGCGCCGAGAGGGAAACGCAGTTTTCGATCAGTAATCCCGTTTCCAGCATAGGCTCCTCAACATCTATTGTAGCATACATTCACTTTTTTCACGCGCGGTTCAGCAAGGCGTTGGGTCACATCTTCGTACGGGGAATGAAAAACGATATCCGAGAAGGGCAAGGCACAGGGGCTTCAATGAGGGCACTTTTGGCGGTGCTCCACGACGCTTCGCGATATTCTACCGGAAGCGAGCAGAAGGATATCGCACCCACTTTCATTACTCCTCTCATGTATGATATGTTGTTCCGCATACGAACCCTGTCAAGTCCTACTTGCACTCTTCCCAAGGGTAAGATACTGTATAAATTACGACGAAAATGACATATTCGATTACTTTTTCGAAGCATTCTTCAATCTCGAGTAACTAATGACCGTCCGATCGCTCTCGTTAGTCTCAGAGCCTCATTGGGGTCTAACTCTACTAGTTAGTTCTACATATAAGTGATTATGGAAAACAATCATCGCTATCTTATACTGCACGACAGGTAGTTAGCTTTATCTATTCGCATCAAAGTTGATTAGTTCGCCTTGCTACACTCTACAATTATAATGAATCAAAAAAACTATATCTAACTTGATGTCTAATTTCCCACTCACTCTTCTAATTCCTTGCTTCTAGGCTCGGAAAAATTTAGCAAACCTGGTAAGAAACTGCAGCATGAATGTAAATTGAGAGCTCTACCGTCCAGCCCAAACAGCTTCCTAATCGCAACCCGGCCTAAGAGATGAACGGCCCTTGCTTAACTAGCTTGTCTGAAATCACAAGTCCAAACTATATTATGAGTCTAATGTGAAGTCACTAAAGCCAAGTGGTTCAAATTTGATCCTGCATATGGCCCTGTTTAAAGGCAAGATTTAGCCAGACAACCTCGCCCGCTCAATTCTTGACTCGCCTACAGGTACTCTAATAAGCAAAAGTAGCTTTATAGGATGGCATAGACACCGGAGAAGTGACTTAAATAGTTGTGATTATACTACTAGAACGATACGCCACGCAACTCCCTCCACAGACATATCATTTATAGGCCGAGTCTTGAAATGAAGCCAACCCCCCTATTATCAATCGGAAAGTCGAAGGAGAAAAAGAGAGAAACAAGAGAAAGCCGTTACCACCTCCGCCCTCACTAAACAACACTCCCTCCAATCACTCGCCCCCCTCAACAACCTTCTTCAACCCACCCATCCACCTCCCAAACCCGTCCTCCAGCTGCGCCCGCGGCAGCACATACCCCAACAACCCCCCAAACGTCTCCCAGCACGCATACTGCGTCTCCACGCGCCCACTCCCATCCTCAGCCTCGACCTCGACAAACTCCTGCACGCGCTCCGAGCGCAGCAAGAAATACGGCAACCCCAGCGCCTTCCACGCAACGCGGTACCCCCTCTTCCCCTCTCCCGTCTCAAACGCCTCGAGCGCCGTGACCTCGATGTCGACCGCGCGCGCCGCGCCCCCAGGCACCATGACGGCGTCGAAGCGGATCTTCGCCCCCGGCGCCGCGTAGCCCGGTCGCGCGGCCAGGTCGCGCAGCTCGGGGGGCGCGAGGTCTGTAGAGGGGGGAGGGGGGGAGGTGATGGAGGCGGTGGGGATGAAGGCGTTCCAGGCGCTGTAGCTGGCGAGGTCGAGGACTTTTTGCAGGGCGGCGAGGGGAGGGCCCGCGATGCGCGTGCTGCAGGCTACGGAGAAGAGGCCGCCCGGGCCGTGCGTGGGCACGGGGATGGGGGGGACGCACTTTGCTTCGTGCTGGGGGAGGGATGGCGGGGCGAGGGACATTGTAGAGGGATTGGGATTGGATTGGAGTGTGTGGGATGTAAGGTGCTCACTAGGTAGCTAGAATTGAATTGGATTTGCTTTGGGTGTGTTGTTTAGTGTGAGTGAGATGGCTGGGTGGTTCAGTTGATGTTCAATTATAAGCGATCCCGAGGACTTCGAACTCTATCTAAGGATGTTTCCCTTTGAAACACCAATGAGATGCCTAGTTGCGGATAGCTTTAACTAGATGCCGAGCATCCTAGCTCACGGCTTACATAAGGTAGCGGAGCCTTAACCACTATAAGCATGGCAGTTCAATATAAAAGGTGAAGTTCAATATATGTGATGTATTTATCATTCATTCATCCATTTTCACGCCACATTCCCTCTTATTTATTCTCATACCTCATACCTCATAGCTCAAAACCCGTGGTTCTAGCTCGTGACTCACGGCTCATCCCAGCCTAGTAGTGTAGTATACATGTTATAGTTACATGTCCTCAATAGATGTATGCTCATCAAATTATTTTGCACATCTTTCTGCGTGTCGAACTCGAATGCTGCTGTGGCTCCTCGGGTTAGTGGACGGCATTATGTGTGCCAGTTTCTTAGCAACCCTAGAGCATCCTATCATCCGATAGGTTGGTGCTCAGCAAAACATAGTTTCCGATAAACGTGTAGGATCACTAAGTTAGATTCTCTACCGCTGACATATGAGTAACCCTGCCACAAGACTGCATATCGGTACCATAGGCTCGACATTTTGACTTAGACGGTATAGTTTTCTCCTACTAGAAGATGGTTCTCCAATGTAGATGAATGCCTACTGTGAGCCGGCAAGACTTAGTCCCCTCGTTAATATGCTTCGAGAAGCGGCTCAAGCCACAGGATTCTATCCAAGCCTTAGCTAGGGCAGTTATTGCCCTTTCGGAAACGATCGGCCCTACCAGGAAGTGGTGGAGGGATGCACGTTTGCGGTTTCTAGTACCGTCTCAACCAAGAACCGCCGTTTCACCCAGCGTCTCTTAAATGCTCATGATAATTCGACTCCATCAATCCGAGTTCATCGACTGAGACTCGTTCTCCTCTACTTGTTGACAGATGTTGTGATCGGTCGGCGAATGCGGCCGGAGTTACGGGCTTCGGGAGCTGATCTTCTGTTATGCCGCTGATTCGGCCGCTTCCGTTAAGATCGTGTATATAAGCATGAGTCGGGGTGCGAGGGGGCGGTGTGCCTAGTTTCTTTGCCGAGCTGTAATGCCCTATCTTAAATATCCTTTTCAAGATAACGAATATCACAGGCATACAACTACAAATGAGGCCAATGTTGAGCTCGGCAGCACTGGTGCAGAGGGGGTTAGTTGCAAGAAATGGAAAGGGATACTGACGAACATACCGTAAAGTGTAGCTAGGAATAGAATCCCACGTGAAGTCGTATGATTGTAGCTGGATAAAGCGAAATGCGGTACTTGTTATTGAGAGTGCGACGGCTCTAAGAAGTGTTAGCTTATATCTTGCTATCCAGACTCGGCATTCATACAAGAGACCTGTAAGAAAGATCCCTAAAATTCCAATCTTTCTGTTCCGGGGAATCCGCAGCTTGTAAACCATGCTCACCGGTATGATGAGCACATACAAATCGGACACAACGCCGAACAAGCCCACTGCAGCGTTGAGGTTATACTGCAACACTTGGAATTAGTTATCGACATGTGAAGTAATCCCAAGAGAACCTTCTAGGCCTAATTTTGACATGCAAAAGAATATCTATACTCTCCAGAGCTCGAAGTTAAGAGAATAACCTTGGGAGGTACTTACAACTGGCTGTGAACAAGTGCTTGCCTTCAACTTTTTGGCCCAAGCATCTTGATTCGGGACTGGAGTCGTCATTGATATCGGAACACAGAAACGTATGTTGAGAATGATAGATGTGATATAAAAGATCACAATCGTCGTGACCCCCACCCATATCATCACTCTCGCAATCACATTCGGGGAGAAAACGCGCAGGTATAGGGCCAGTAACGCGGTTTTAACAAATAGAGAGCTGAGCGAGAACAAAACGATAGAGCTAAGTGTTCGCTATATAGTCTGTTAACTTTTAATTGAGAACCGCACGCATCGGCTTGAAAAGGATAAGTAGGCGGATGGTGTATGATTTACCTCTAAAAAGCTGGCATTGAAATCACTGAGACGCACATCCCACTGATGACGACCCAGGGGATTTCCGAATACTAACATAACATAAGTATAGAGTAAAGAGACGAGAGAGCAATATGATTTCTCATTCAACTTACATGAAAGTGAGAGTCCCGTGAAGGCCGTGATACTAGCCTAAACTACCTCGTTAGAATTGGTGTATGAAGGACGCCATTAGAGCAAACTGACCCCAGCGGCAAGAGAGAGGTCTAGTGTATATTAGTGTTAGTATATTGACTTCGCTATTAGATCATGTCCCATTACTCACAGTCATCGACACCTAACGAGTTGGTGATTCTGATACGAGTATAGATTCGCATAGCGAGGAAAACAAGCATCAAGCCATATGTCAGACCAACGACTATCTTGGCTAGATCCTCCCGCGTTTCGGGGCTATCGAAATTAGACTGGACGCCAGGCGGTGGTGGCAGCGCCGGAATCTGGTCCAGCAGACTCCAATCCGTGTCTGATGAGGCCATGGCGAAACCTCAATAGCATTGGCAATAATCTATCACGCCATTCTCATGGCCGGTCATCTGGAGGAGTGAGTGCAAGCACGCGCAGCGGTAAGGCGAGTGTTATGAATGAAAAATATCAGTATGTCAGCAGCCCGCGAGTACTGAGTAAGTGTGCCCTAGACAGTAGGTATCCGCACAGGCCGACACATGTCGGTTAGACCGGCCAGGTAAGAGGTCGGAGGATCACCCCTGTTGAATGCCACCTTACATACATGATACTGCAGCGAGTGGCTTAAGAGGATTCCTTGGCAACTTAGACGATCGGCGTTTAATCTGGTACACTACTTCGATAAGGTTTAGTGTAAACTAGGGTAGGTACCTGTGAGGGTAGGTACTTTCTATACCGACGCTCTCAAAAAGGAGCAAGATTGACAATAGTGCACTAAATGCACCTTGGCGTCAGCGTCAGTTTTTTAACAGTGGCTAATCTACAGTGTAGGGTTGCATTAAGGCAGCCTCTCCAGCGCTTTCAGAAGTGTAAAAGCCGTAGTTTAGTTTGTAAGGTTACAAGAAAGATATATATAAACAAGATATGAGTGGGCACGTCCAGCTGTGCAGTTTCACGGTACCACCCAATTGCTTTACAACGCAGTACTGAAGGATTAAAGCCCATGCAGATGTGAAGTTGGGGTGTTACACTCGGAGCAGAAAGCCTGCCTATAAGCTATGTACGGATTTGTAAACATGTGCAATCTTGTCCTTCAAAATTGCTCAGACTCAATACATTCAATCAGTGTAAGTAGGTGCTTATATATGTATAGAATATCAGATGTGGAGAGTCCCAGAAAGCCTTATCACTAACAATTACGAGATTACCTACACGATAAACTGCGAGCTCAGGTTGATAATCCCAATAGTTAGCATTATTGTAGGGACCTAAGATGGCGTAGGTAGATCTACCACTAATGTAGGTATACCCCAACCTTATATAGAGGTATATACCTCGGGCGTTTTTGGCCGTGTAGAGCCCTCCAGGTGTGTACATACACATAAGTCTTAGATGATACAGGGTTACAGTTAGCGCACTATCATCGTATAGGTCTACAGAAATAGATTGAAAGTGATAAACACACACGAGACACCACACATTCAAATACCTAATGTTACTCTTCGATATGTCACACTGGTTTGAGTTGCGAACGTCAATACCTACTAAGATAGGCATATATAGCAGTTACAACCCCACTGGTGAAAGTATCAGAATGCCGGGGTTTAAACCGAAACTGGGGCCTTCGATCTGCAGCTAAGCGAAACTGGAGAAGCACTGGCTTCGCCAGGCTTACCAATTAACCATGTGTGTCTTGTCCCTAATTAGTGTTTACACACAGTGCTGTCTGATGTAATATGAAAAGAAGGCTTTTCAGTTGTGGCTTAAGTGAGAAAGTAGCGCCAGTTGAAGACTATATCTACAGTATGCGTGGCTTTTTATTATCATAGGGGGGGTAAGAACCTTTTGCTGTTAAATCCTTACATTTAATAATAAATATGATACTTTATTTACTGCCTACATTAATGCTCGCAAACCGTATCATGATACCGGACAGTACAAAGGACAAATGTAAGGACATCCCGCACTCTAGATGATATGCCAACTCCCACAACATCAGTATCCCTACTTAAAGATTATCTCTCAATAAGGAAGAATTCAATGGCTATCGCCCTCTAACTTGTTTCGCGTCTTACTGCGTAGTCAGCGCAGCATTCGTCAGCGCCGCAATGCTTTGTCTTGGTATCCAGCAACTCATATTTGCCCCGAGCGCCTGATGGAAGCAGTTCTAGACCTCTACCGCAATCAAACATCGACAACGAGCCAGCCACAGACCGCCCCAGATTGACATTTGAGACATTCATCTACAGGCCATCACCATGGCATTTTGTTGCAATATCAAATTTTCTAAAACGTTCTACGATCTCTCCCACAATTCCTGATCTAAACTACCGGCGGGCACCCCCCATCATCATCTTCTCGTGCTTGGGCGTCCTCGGACTTGCTCGTGTGATCGCGATGTTGTGCATCCTCGGAAGTGCACATGATAAGCAACAGCCGCGGATCACTGAACCAGCGAGGCACGATACTAACCGGACGCACTAGGCCTGCACTATTTGCTTCGGCCTCATTGTCGCGCTCTCAACCGCCATAGCCGCCGGATCTAGGCGTGTGAGGATGTTAGAAGCGGATAGCGGGTTTTCAACTTGTTTGATCGGCTGGGTGGGAGAGCCAAGGTTACCTTGTATAACTTCTTGGTCCCCCGTATTTTAGCAACTAAGCTGTCACTCCATCGCGAGCCACTAAGTTGATCGAAAAATAGATCGAGATAAGAGACGGCTGCGTGGATTATCCCTTTGAAGGGGCGTTTGGGAAGACTAACGACAGATATTGGATAAGGCGCTCAACTTAAAATGCGTTGCCGACATCGCACAGAAACGACTAGATGTTGATCGTATAAAGGTCGATAGCTCTGAGAGAATAAGGCATATTTAGCCCAAAGTATGTGCTTCTAATCTCGGCCTAGCCTTTACCATTTGCTCTTATGCGATACATATATATATGTAACATTTCTTCTTAGTTATTCCCTTATCTTAGGTTTATTGTACAAGACGGCTCGATGGACATGCTATATGAATGTCGTAAGGTCCTCACAGACAACGTGATGGGGCGTAAAACCTTCGAGCAGCACAGCTTCTTCGAGTCCCGACTGCTGCGGGGGGAAAATCCCGATGAAGCGCGTACATCCTGCGTCAATATACGCATAGGTGATACTACAGAGACGTTGTGGCTATGTTCCGTGGTCTTTACTCCCGGACTGGAGACTTCCGTGTTGGGTATGCCACTGCTCGTCAAGGATATAGTAAGTCATGGCTTCTGCAACGTGGCATCCAACAGATTGATATGACGCACCAGAATAAAGTATGAGGCATTACTCAGAGAGGTTGATAGAAGTCCGCAGAATTGGTTCCAAAACAGGGCGGAGGGTGAGGAGAAGATCAGCCAACCATTAGAAGTGTAATTATATGATAATGTTCCTTTATTGCGTGCGTGAGGCTTTCTGAACTCTAGCTTATAAATTCTGAATTGAGAATAACATGAAGTATTCGTGTATAAATAAAGTACTAAACCCCAGCCTCTAGGCTAACTTTCTTGCAAGTGAATCAAAGCAAACCCCAAAATATTTCTCATCTTGAATTAGAAACTATATCCCAACATGACCGCCCTCACAAAGTCCGCCAGCAGCATTGTTAAGTGGGGGAAAGAAACCGAAAAGAATATGCGGGTCTCACATACGGAAGGTATGTATTTGGACACCATTCCATGGCAATTCGATCGCTTTCGTGAGTTGCTTGAAAAGCACAGCAAAATCCCCCACGACGAAGTTGAAGCCGAGATTTTCAAGATTGTAAGCTCATCTATCCTCTTAATGACACTTCACATGAAGAGTCCCGATTCTAATCCCCCCCCACAGCGAGATAAAGCTTGGGAAATAGTGAACTACCCTTGCATCGGCGCTTTCAACTTTGTGCGTCTCCTCGAATTCGAGGATGACTACCCCAATATAAGGAAAGCCATCGAGCGCCTAAAGGCGCCTGGTTCGCAGGAAACCTTCCTCGGGCTCGGTGGCTTCCTTTTCCAGACGATCCGGCAGCTCACCTTCGAGGGGGTCGACTCCGCCCGACTATACGGAACCGACCTACACACGGAATTTATCGAGCTCGGGTATGAGCTATTCCGCGACCGTGATACCCTAAAAGCTACCTTCGTTGCGGGAGACATGCTGCTCCCGCATGAACAGTATGCAGTCAGCGACCTGCCAAACACCTTGGCGGGTAAGGTCACTATCATGCACGCATCCAACTTTTTCCATCTATTCACTTGGGAATCCCAATTAGTCCTCTGCGAGCCACTCATCCAGTTGCTTCGACTTAGTTCAGATGCGACAGGTCCAGCCATGATAATGGGGTCACATTGCGGCAGCATCAGACCGGGCGTGAGCGACTTTTTCTCTGTCTTCTTGCACGACGAATCGACATTCCAGTCCCTCTGGGACACGGTGGGAAGTAAGACGGGAACTCACTGGAAGGTGAGCCAGAAGTTCATCTCGGATTCGCCTCCCAAGCCGAGTGTATTCAACAAGTATACGCGTACCGTCCAATTCGTTGTTACTGAGGTTAAGGAGTAGCTTAGCACACGGAGTATCTCTGACTATTGAGATATCGCGGGTATTACAGTTACAGGGGGGATAGATATGTTAGATAAGTGAGCTCTTAATTGAATTTTTCTTTTATATTTAGCTAGTCTCTAGGCGTAGATTTTTACAACTAGGCTTCATAGAAGGCTGGCCACGAGGGGTCTCCTACACCTAGAACTCACGATTGTTTCCCCCCTATCGCTCGTTTTCCTCTTCAAATCTCTAGAAGTAATTAGATGGTGGCGGCCAGTCCTCTAGAGTGTGGTATGTGTGTTCTACACGTTCCGCTTCACTACGCAGCGCCCAGAGACTAGTCCCGAAATTATATGCGTAGCGAGATAGATCACTAGTTTCTGTTCTCTAACAAAGGTAGATAGTAAGTATAGACAAGATTTCACTCTCCAATATGATAGCTCTAGACTACCGCTAGACAGCGTGCATGTACTTAGCTTACGTGGACCAAATTACAAGCAAGCAATCTGCGTGCGACCTAAAGAAGTAATTAGCCGTTGTTCACGTGTGGAGTAGCACTCACCGTACTCCAAAGGTGTCGCGTAGAGTACTATATACACTCTTAATTCAATCCTGGATTAATTGCGTCGATTTTCCGTGACAAAAGGATGGAGGCAACAGCACCAAGTAGATACCGAATTAGCTCCAAAGGCATTCCTATGTGCGCCCTCTGTACTGAAAACTGTGAATTCATATAGGTATATATCACTGATCAGCAGTTCATCTAAGAGGCATGTAAGAATGAGGCGTCATAGTAAACCTTCTCTGACTCTTCCATATTGAGCAGTATTAAGCCATTTACCGCCTAGGTATACGAGGACAATAGAGGGGCCGTCATTGGCGCTACAACTTCACTTAGTGCAGTTGCTGTCGTGTGCACCACATCAGTTACCAACATCTGCTATTGTATTGAGTCGAATAGCTAGAAACGGAGGGCCTGTAAGGAGTAATTCTATAGTGGCTGGTATTTGTGGCTGTGTAGTTAATTTAGCCACCCCCTTTTTCTATCTCTTTTCTTTTCCTCATGTGTAGCGTTCTTATATGAAAAGATATAATAAACATTAAAAGCTACGATTTGCACCCTCATCATTACCATCTCAAACTTGCCTACCTCTATCCGAATCCTTCTCTGTTCCACCACACTAGATTACGTAGTTACTTATCTAACCTAGTGTCAGGAGATAAAGTACCCACACCTTATAGGGTGGTTATATCTACGATTTTAGCTATATATATAGGACCTTTAGTCCCCGTTGGGGACTTAGAGAATCAGGAATCAAGGAATTTATCTGTTGAGCCCTATACTACACCCTTTCTCCTAGCTGCTGCAAGGCTTCTATTTTGTGGAATAAACTACAAGAAAAGCGCTTTTTAGTGACGTATTTAGCTTGCGAATTGCTTCATACGTGGATTTATGCTGTATAAGTGAAGTAGGTGTAATTACTATAAAAAAGGCTAGTTTGGCTGTCCCGTTGGTGGGTGGAGGGCATGGTAACTTATCCACATCTCCCACCTTATTTGGATGAACACGAGCGCATATGTCACGGCGATTTCGGTCTTCGCGTCTAGCTAATTGATTATGTGCAGCAATCGATATCTTTGGTCATATTATAATGTGGTTCCGGCACGCGACGTTATAATGAGAGGCAGAGTAGTCGTTCTGCTTGGCTATAAAGCTACTGTCTCTGTTACCGACTAGGGAAACGGACCTGTGGAGAACTTGTCAGCCCAGATCCGGCATACCCAGCATCCGATCTGGGGTTTGGTGATATGCCCCTCGATCAGGGAACTGTCTCTGACTCAGTCGAACAGGTTAATCATATTCACCTTAAAAAGAAAATCCCCTACTGTAGTTAGCCCTAACTACCTCGTGAACAAGGAATATACAGCCTTGGTAGCTAGTTGTTGGTAAGCACTCACATTCACTCGCGTACCATATCTTTGAGATAATATGAAGGGGTAGTAAGAGTATTACTATCACTGATACCGACATTTTTAATATTTTCTTAGACCTTTGTAGCGTGCTTATATATATATATTTATCTGTTAAGCTACGAGTACTTCTCTAAAATACCTTCAACAACTCTAATGTTCTCTCTCCAAAAGTCTTGCATCACGTCCTCAGGTAAGTCTTCCGGTTGCCATTCAGGCTTCATAAAAAGGCCGAACTTAAACCACTCTAGGAAAGCCAGCGTCGCCTCACTTTGGTTTAACCGTCTCCAGTCTGGAATAGTTCCCCAAAAAGCTTCACGGAGTTCACCAGCGCGATCGGGTCCAATCCTGAGAACAACTCGATCATCAATTTCGTCGGCGATAAGCTCGCCGATAAGATGCGGCTTCGGAAGTTGGATTTGCCAACAAGCTTGGAATGCGAGAGCCATTTTTTGGACAAATATGAGTTTATCCTCATGTGACAATTGAGGGTACGTTGTTGATGCCATAACGCCCGGTATCAGCCGAGTTATTTGCCGGCCCATGCCTGCAGCCTCTTGCCGTTTCTTCTCTCCCGGTATTGCATAGACGGGAGGCACAGGTAAGATGGAAGAGTCAATTGTTTTCGAAATCAAAGTTACAATCGCATCCATAGATGCTACATAACCGTGATGGCGTAGCTGAACAACATATGCGACATCTTGACGCTCTTCAACAGTAACTTTGTACGAGATACTCAATGCGCCATCTGTAAATCTTGTCGATGAGGCGAGATGTTGGCCTGTTGCTGCTAAAATTGCATCTGCAAGTTCTATATCTGAGAGCACGATAGGTTCCGGAGGCGAGATTTCTTTTGATTGTCTATCGATCTTGATTAGGTATCGAGAAATAGGTGCAGGAGGCGCATCGATGTCCTCTAAAGCTGCCGACCACGAGAAGGTATTATGATCTTCTTTAATCAAGGCATAGCCCACACCTTTTCCCTTAGAAGAACCGATTGCGCCGGAGAATATATAAGCTAAGAGCGCTGATGCGGCCTCATCTTGTGTTACGAACGCCTTAGACATGATCAGGAAATATTAAGCTAGGAGGTGAATGCGCAGAATAAGCTAAGCGTGCTGGAAGAAGCGGCGTAACGAGATAGCATAAAAAGTGTTAAATTCAGAATTATGAGGTATAATAGCTGTATGTATTAATTGAAAAACTAATACTCTTGAAAAAGTGCTGTAGTTACTTTATAATATATATGCTAAATAGTATAAGTCGTATACTAACTATTAGTTATATTAACTATTTAATTTTAATATTTTTATTTAAATTATATATTTATATAAATAAAGCTATTATAAATTTTTTTAAAACTATTTTTTATAATTATAATTTTAAACTTTAAGCTTTATATATTTGTAAAACTATTTATTTTTAAATTTTTAATAAAATAAGTTTTTTAGTTTTATTTATTTTATTATTTTTTATAATAAGTTTAAAAAATATTACTTTTTGTTTTTTTTATTAGTATTAATATTATATTAAATTTATATTAAAGTTATTTTTTATTTTATTTGTAAATATTTTATAAAACTTTGTTGTTTTTTAAAAAATAGTTTTTTATAATATAAAGTTTTTAAAACTTTTATTAAATTGTAATTTTAAATAAAAATATATATTTTTTATTTTTTTTTTATTTATATAATTATAATAAAAAATATATATTATTTTTTTTTTTTTTTAATTTTTAATTATAAATTTATTAAATATATTAAATATTTTAATTTTAAAAAAAGCTTTTTTAATATTTTTAAATTTAATAAAATAGCTAAAAATATTTTTAAATTAAACATTTAATATATAATTAATTTAATTAATTTTGTTTTATTTGTTTTTAAAAAATATTAGTTTTAAATATATATATAAATTTATTTTTTAAAATAGTTTTAATTTAAAATAATTTAAATTTAAAAATAGTTTAATATATTTATAAAACTATTATAAATAAACTTTAATTTTAGTTTTAAATATTTTAAAATTTATAAACATTTTAATAAAATTTAAAAAATGTTATAAATAGTTAATTATTATTATTTATAAAAAAAAAGTAAAAATTTTAACAATATATTAATATTAATATTAATAAACTATTGTTTTATTATATTATTAAAATATAGTTTTAATATAAGTTATATATTAATTATTTTTATAAAATGTTTTATTTTAAATAATAATAATAATTAAAAATATAGTTTTTTAATATTATTTTAAATATTAAATATTAATAATTTTATTAAAAAATAAAAAAATAATATAAAATAAATAATTATATAAATATTAGTTTTAA
>MU378404.1:0-31005 GCA_022495175.1 Hypoxylon argillaceum | reverse complement strand
AAATTATATAATAATTTAAATATAAAATAAAAATAACTAAAAAAATATAATAAATAAAATATTTATAAATAAATAAAAAGTTAAATTAATAATTTGTTTAAAAAATTAATAATTTATATTATTTATATAGCTGTTTTTTACTAATAAATTAAATAATAAATTATAAAACTTAAAAATAAATATTTTATAAAGCTTTTTTTAGTTATATAATTTTTAATTAAATTAAAAATTGTTTATTTAAAAATAAAAGTGTATAAGTAGCAAAAAAAAATATTATTATTACAAAAGTAAAAGTAAATTATATTAACGATTTAAATTGTAAAAATAATTTTTATATAAAAAACTTTAATTATATTTAATAAATTAACAATTTTTACAAATATATTAATTTTTTAAATATATATTAACTTTTTAAAACTTTAGCTAGTTATAAAAACTTGCTTTTTATTATACAATTTTTTAACACTATAATATTGATTTTTTTTTATATTAAAAAATCAATTATTAATTAAAATAATATATAATTAACTATATTAAATTAATACTTAAATTAACTTTTAAAATTTTTTTTATATATTTTTAAAAACTTTTAATTTATATATTTTATATATATATATTTTATTAGTTAATAAATTATATATATTTATAAATATAATTTATTTATAATAAAAATGTTAAAAGTTATTTTTTAATAATTTTTATTAATATATTTTTATATAACTGTTTTGTTAATATTAAAATAATTAATAAGCTTATGATATAAAAAATTATAATTAAATAATTGTTGTTTTTTAGTTTTTTATTAAAGTTGTTATAATATTATTATAACTAAAAGTTTATTGTTAAATTTATTTGTATAACTAAATTATTTAATAAAAAATTCAAACTATAAACTTTTTTTTATATATATATTTTTTGCTTAAATAAAAAAAAAATATATATATATAATTAACTAGAAATAATAGAAATTTTTTAAGTAGTAATATTATTTGCTATTATATTTTTTATATAAAAACATTTTTTATTTAAATAAAAAAAAAATATATTTATATAAAAAAAAACTTGATTTTTTTTTATATATAACAATATATATATTTTTTATTTAAATAAAAAAAAAGTATATATATATAAATATAAACTTAAAATATAATATAAAAATAAACGTTTTTTACTTAAATAAAAAAAAAGTATGTTTATATAATTAAAACTTTAATATTGTTTTAGTTAACTTTTATTTTTAAATTTTATTAATTTGTAATATATTATTATTAAAATAAATAAAAGCTAATATAACTATTAATTAATATTAATTTAGTTTTATATAATTAATTATATATAATAAAACTAAAGTAAAATATAATATTATAATTATATAATGCTATTATTGTTTTTATATTTAAAAAAAAATCTTTGTATATATAATATATATACAAAAGTTATATAAGTTTGCTAATAGTTTATTAACGTTATATATAACAAAGTATAATTAATTACTTAATAAATAAATAGTAAGTTATATAAAAAAAATTTAAATATATATTAACTGCAACTAATACTGCTATTTCAACATTTATAAAACTTTTTGATTTTTTAATTTTTTTACTTTTTATTATTTTTTATAGCTAATTTTTCAGTTTTTACAATTTATTTTAAATTAAAAAATAAATAAAATAATAAAATACTGTTACATTTTTTTATAAATTAATCAATAAATTATTTTAATAAATATAAAAAAATATATTAATATTAAAAATATTAAAAAATTTAAATAAGTTTTAAAACTTTTTTAAAATTAAGTTAATATTTATAAAAATTAGTTTTATTTTTATTTTTTTAAAAAATAAAAGCTTAAATAAAATAATAATTATTTAATAATATTTTTTATTTTAATAAGTTTATATAAACTTTTAAAATAATAACAATTTAAAATATTTTTGTTTAAAACTAAAAAATTATTAATTTAAGCTTAAATTTAATATAATTTTTTTACTTTTTAAAATTAATTAAAATAATAATAATAAACTTTTTTTTAATTAATTATTATATAATATTATAATATATATATATTAAATTGTATAAATAACTTTTTATTAATTAATTAATTTATAAAAAACTTAATAAGTTTTATATATATTTAAACTTTTTTAATTTATAATTTATAAATTATAAAGTTTATAAAAAGCTTTTTATAATTTATAATATAAAATAAAAATATAGCTAATATAATTACATTTAATATAAAAGTTTAAATTAATATATATTTTTAAAAATAATTTATTTAAATTAAATATATATATTAAATAAAAAATATAAAAACATTGAAAAAATAAAACAAATAATTAATATTTATTTTTAAATTTTATTATAAAATTTAAACTTATTTTTTATTTTTTAAATTAAAATTATTGTAATTTTTTAAAACAAATTAATAAAAAAAAACAGTTTATTTTAAATAATAAAAATTATTAAATTTTTTTTTAATAGTTTAAGTTTTTTAAATAGTTTATTTTTAAAATTATTTATTA
The DNA here is from genome assembly GCA_022495175.1 of Hypoxylon argillaceum. Classification (NCBI taxonomy): domain Eukaryota; kingdom Fungi; phylum Ascomycota; class Sordariomycetes; order Xylariales; family Hypoxylaceae; genus Hypoxylon; species Hypoxylon argillaceum. The sequence goes on along the minus strand of MU378404.1, from coordinate 28,480 downwards.
AAATATTAATTAATATAATAATTTATTTTATTATAAAAAAAATAAATAATAAAGTTTTAATTTTTTAATAATTGTTAATTTAAATTTAAATAATAATTAAACTTATTTTTTAAAAGTTTTTATAATTTTTTAGCTTTATATTTATTTTTTAATTTGTTAAATTAATATATTTAATATTTTAAAATTTAATAATTTATTAATTTAAATCGAAAATTTTAATATTAAAAGTTTTATAATTTTTTAAAATAATAATTTTTATAATAGTTTTTATTAATTATATATAAATTTTATAATTATAAAAAGTTATAATAAAAATAATTGTATTATAAAAGTTTTATATAAAATTTATAATAACTTTAATTATAATTTATATATAAATTTAATTATTATTATATATTTTTTTAACTTTTATTTATTAATTTTTATTAATATATTGTTATATTAATTATATTTTTTTAAATAATAAATAAAAAGTTATAAAAATTTATTATTTTTTTTTTAATAAATCAAATAGTTTTTAATAAAAAAGTATAGCTTTTTTATTGTTAGTTTTTTTTAATTTTTATTTTTTAATTTAAACTAAATAATAGTTAAATTGTTTAAAATATTAATTTAAAAATTAATAAGTATATTTTAATTATATGTTTATATTTATTTTCAAATATATTAATTGTTATATAAAAGTTTTTGTTTATTTTAAAAATGCATTTTAATTATATTAATATTAAAACTATTTCATTTTTAAAAATTTTTTAAATAAGCTTTAATATTTATTTTTATAATTTTAATTTATTTTATTAATTATATATATAATTTTATTTATTAAACAATTAAATTTATATTTAAAACTATTAAATATAAATTTTAACTTTTTAATTTATTTAATTTATTTGTTATATATAAAGTTTAAAATTAATAATTTATATTTAAATTTAATTAATTAATTAAAGTTTATATTATTATTATAATTTAACTTAAATTTATTATATTTTTATTAATAATTTATATATATAAAAAACTTAATTATATTATTATTGTTAAAAAATGTAAAAATAACATTATAACTACATTATTAATATGTTTTAAAAATCTAATATTAATAAAAAAAAACCGATCGTTTAAAATTTTGCTATTTTTTATAGTTAATAAAATTATTAATTTTTTTTTTTTTTTTTAAAAAATTATTTTTAGTATAGTTTTAAATCAAAAATTATATAATTTAACAATATATTAATTTCGTTTATTTTGTTTAAATTTTAATTAATAATTTTTTGTTTATATTTTTATAAAAGCTTTTTATAAAACTAATATATTAATTAATAGTTTAAAAGTAATAATAAAAGTAAAAAATTAAACTTTTTTAAAAAAAATTTAAAATTAAAGCTAGTTTAAAATATTTTTATTATTATTTTAAATAGTATTTAATTTTATTATGTTTATAAATATAATAAACTTTTCAAAACATTAAAATATTATTTTATATTATAAATAATCTTAAATAAAAGCTTTAAAATTGTTACAAAATAAAATAAACTATAAATTAAATATAATATAATAAGTAGTATATAGTTAATAATATATATTATATAAAACTAAAGCTTGAAAAAAAAAAAAATCTCTTTTGAAACATATGCAGAAAAAGTATGTACAAGTATACTAGTACTTTTTTAGATCCTAGCCCTTAGATTTTGACAAAAATCGTTTGTTGGATAATGTGCATATGGCCCACTGTCCCTGTCGGGTATCGAGTTGTAATATCACATCTCGTTCAATGCCCTCCCCACCACCTGGACCCACCTGACCTGACAACCTATATAGTAAGGGCCCTGGCCAGACTAGCGAAGATATCGAAGGCAAGCTGGCAAAGTGTTAAGAATATGTCTTTTCTAGATAGCCACCACTTATTAGGGTCTTTAGCCCTTTTAAACTTAAAAAGATCAAGCCATATAAATTTGTACTATATTGTAAATGTTATAGTATTGCTATGTTTACTAGTAGTGTGTAAAAACGCCCTTAAGTATTTATATAAAAAAGAATGATTATATAGATATAAGTATTTTATAGGGATTACCCCAAAATTGGGAAACTAAACACACCTAGGAGCACGTATAAACTCCCTTTCTAGGTAGTTGAACCGGAGCAAGCATGGTAGTTATTAGTTGTCCGCCGACCCAGTGCGCGGGTTGTAGTACCTGTGCGGGGATAAACCGAATGAATCGCGGGGTAGATAACCGCCCCGAGTTTTCGGGAGGGCACGCTAAGCCTAATATTATAGCTTTCGTTTCCCCTCCTATGCCGCCGCTTTACTTAATCGTATCTCCCTCGCTTGTTGAGCATATGCACCAACCAATAATTCTGGTAAAAGGATACTAAGTGACCATAGGTATTTCTAGTATTGTTGGTTCGTACTGTGGGGTTTTTTTCTATCAGAGCTACTTAACTGAATACACAATTCTTCCGTAAACTACCTAGGTATTGGTTTATCTGCGGCTTACTGCTTCAACATCAATATATTCAACGTTTACTGAGCACATTGTCTCGCACTGTGCTGAATATAATGCCATCCATCATCAAACTAATAGAGCGGTGGTTGTGACCAGCCTACGTGGACTATGTCTTCTAATAAAATTTACCATCTAATTAATATCAACACGTTGTGTCATAGCTAGCCTTAGTGCTTGCTACCTCTTCGTGATATGTATTATATAAACTAACGAATACATCGGCAATTGGCACTTTGGGTCCCTAGATGGGAACGGTGAGTCGCTTACATCGCCCTCCGCCGTTTTATGATTTTTATGATTCTGCTAGCCTTCCATCTATGACCCATGCTTGTAAATAACAAATATATTCCATTTGATTCAAGGAGCATCTAATTAGGGATACTTGTACTCTGTCGCGTATCGTCGTCGAAGCCTCCCCGCCCCAATCCTCATCCCAACCCCGACTATTTCAGGTCAGAAATCGACAATAAGCCTCGTCTGCTCCCGCTACCAGCTCGACGTCTCTTGAACTCCCTATAGAAAATTGTAGTCGACAATAACTGCGCCACATCGCCGCATAGGTGCCACTGAATATGCTGGCCTTATTGTGAGGGTGCAGCAGGTATACTGGGTCTACCGTCTCTAACTGCCTCTTCATAGCCGCCGGACCTCTGTTTTGGCCTTAGCCGCCCAGACCTGGTCGGAGGTCTCCCATCCCGAGTTTCCATGCTAAGCAACCCATGAAATTTGGGCATGGATGGTGCAGCCAACAACACATGCAGGGGACGGTACATCAGGCAACAACGACAACTCAGCTACATAGCGGGAATTAATTTGGATGGTAGCAGCTGAACTCATCTCTGATTATTTCGCTTCCTCCGCGGAACACCACAGCAGTAACCAAGGCTTTCCTGTGTAATTCCAGGTGATAGATCTGTCAACACGTCACGTATAGCATTCCCGTGATTCCCTTGAGAAAGCAATGGATGACACGAAGAATACCCGCCGAGCCGATCCCCACGATCCCGGACACGATTCAAACAACAAGCGGAAGCAATCTGAGGGTTCTAGTTCGTCGCAACGTGCTCGAAAGCGTTTTCAAGAAGCGCTGAAGACATCGATCATTGACATACCACTTGAAGAGCTCTCCGAAGACTACATTATCGAGGCTACACGATCTCGACTGCGAAAACATTCAGAGGAACAAACAGCCCTCTTCTTTCTTGAGTTGACGCCGCCATCATCAGCGAGAGGTGCTGGTTGTCGGTTCCCGTACTGTGAGGAAAGAATTCGCGAGGATGATTATCGAATTGCAGTCTTTCCCGGGATGAAAAACTACTACGGAAGTGCAGGTAAAGGCGATACTTAACCTTGAGCTTTAAGTTCTATCCACTCACTTTTCCCTCAGATTTCTATCATATCGAGTGCTTCGAAAAATTGGTGGATTTTTCACAGTCCGAATTTCTGAGACGACTTCAACCGCTTACAAGGATTAATTGGAATGCCCGTGGCCTGAAGACCAATTCAATTTCTAGCGGTAATTACCTCCTAGACGGCGGAGCTGAAAGACTTGCGCTGTATTGGATTGACTCTATGCAACGCCTCATTGCCGAGCGCGACGGAGTTGAGCGGGAAGGGTACGACCCTGAGTTTGAAGACCTCCTGACTAAAGCCGGCTCGGGTTCTTTTGTCCCCCCAGAACGGCCTGAGAACATGCCGGTCTTTGAGTATCACAATCTTTGCTACTCTCTTGCGCCGGTCGAGAGCGACGGCCCCGAAGACGAGGATGAGTGGAACCTTATAGAGGAATTTGCTCCATTGGCGTTCGATAGCCTTGATGACTTGAATGAGACCCATAGTCTGAGTACAATGCTACAAGCATGGGAACTCCATCGAGTACGTCAGCCCCGTGATATATTATACGTGAGTCAGTACCAACTAACTTTGCGTAGATTGTGGCGAGCCAGGAGAGCCAGGCAGCCGAGGAGGCACGGGAGAAGTTAGGGGAAAAGGCAGTTAGAGCTATCAGACGTCTATCAGTCATTCCGATGCCAGATTTCCAGAGTGCCTTTCTAAACTTTGGAGCTCGCTAAAAGCATATCCAAAGACTCAACTATCGCCCCAAACTGTCAACAGAACCGTCTTTTATAACAGTTTCATCACTGTCATCGCAGAGCTCTACACCTCCTTTCCTTCGTTTTTAGCGAATGAGGTACGAGTGAGTGAAACGAAGGTTAACTAATAAATGGCCACGTTTATGGCTTGGTAGAGAAAGAAAGCAAGGAAAGCTACAGTTATGAAAGCAATAATACGTAGTGCTAAACTGCGGTATAGCATCCATCTGGAAAGGCTAGGAAGAGGCTATTGTTGTGGAACAGAACTGCAACTCTAAACCACGGCACTACCAAAAGTAGAACGTTGTCAAGGTGGGAACTTGACCCTCTACAATGGCTTATAATTATAGTACCGTTGCAGCCATTCTAAAGCTAATAGGCGAAGAGCTCGAAAAAGGGTTATTGCTTGTTGTATTGGGACTGGCTTGACTGCCAGGTCTAATGACTTTGTAAGGACATCTCACAATATCTTGGGCCGGATAAAAGCTTGGATAGTGATACGGTGCGAGCTTCCTGACCAGGGGGGGTCAGGTTGATTAGCTAAGTCAAAATTGTGCTGAATTTCTTATTCTCCTATAAAAGGAGCCTACTTCTAGTTTTAGATCTAGCTTAGACTTAACCCTCCTCCACGGAGGTCTCCTTCGCCGAAAAATACCACACTCGTTTGTTTTCTTTATATCCCGACTTTATATAAATCTCTGGAAGTGCTTTGATGGTGCTGGCCAGGCCTCCAGAGTACGGCCTGATAACCCGAGCCGTTTCAATAGATGCTGCGACGTGGTCTATTTCTGTTAGGAGATACGCCGCGCCCAGGTATCCCTCCACTTACAAGATGCTGCCGTTAGTTTGATTAGCCCTGCAAGCTAGTTTTTTGATTAGCTTTCCCATCACGTGGATTTGGTATGCTTAAAGGACAAGAAAAAAAAAGGACGGAGGGTTGGTCCGGGCGTCTCTTTAATTGTGGAAACTTCGTTTTCGAAATTGATAGATCTCAAGCAGCATCTAGCCGCGACGCTCTGTCTCAATATACACAATTCCCTGATGTTCCAAACATGTAGCATCCATGTATTTACCAGCGCTACCCACAAGTAAAGTAATTATTTGACTGACTGTCAATTAATTAACCTAATCTAGTCCAAATAATCGTTTTAAAATTAATTGCAGATAAAGTAATAATTCTTTACCTGACTTGTTACTTGTTAATTATTTTTAATTAATTTTTCTATTGTTTTTTAAATATTTTTTATTGTTTTTTTAATAAAAAAAAGTCTTTTTTTTTAAATAAGCTAAATAGCACTTTATTTTTAAATTTACTTATTTAGTTATATATATAGCTACTTATTTAACTACTTATTAAGTTATTTACTTAGTTATTGATTTAATTATTTATATTTACTTTTTATTTACTAATTACTTTATTAACTACTTTACTTACTATTTTAATTATTAACTACTTTATTTACAACTTTAATTACTTATTACTCTATTTATCACTTTATTTACACTTACTTACTTACTTTGTTTTCTACAATCTGTACACTTTATATACATTGCTTGAGTTACTTGGTCAATTAATTTAATCAATCCAGTCAATAAATTCAGACAAGTTAGTCAAACAAGCGTTTTTTTGCGATCAATTCAGGTAAAACAAGTCAAGAGGCTATTATTTGACTGACTTTACCTGTGGGTAGCGCTGGTATTTACGCCGATCTAATTAACGACATAGATTAAGAAAATGAATGCCATGGTTATATATCGGCTTACTGGACTAAAGGAGAAACTAGAGTTCTCCCTGAGCTTCTTCGCATCTACGGCAGTGACTAAGAAGCCATTGCAAGGGCCTTAGGGACGAAGGCCGTGACCATGGTCAAGACTGTTCTAAGCACTAGTCCTGGTTGATACACAGCTAACTTCGTCAGGTAAAACACTATTACACTCGCAGGAAGATAACCAACAACTGAGGAGTAACTGTACAAAAGGCCAACTCCAAGAGCCAAGTTATGAAGGTGCTGGTGCCGAAGCCGCAAGTGAAGGGAGTAGCTAGGTAGATTGTGGCTTAGCTCTAACCAACTCGTTTTCAAACATTTGAGGCGCAAGATTTTCTTCCGTCTCCATCTTATAATCATTATCCGAACGATACTCCAACTAATAATAGGATCCATGACCCTGTATAGAAGCCATCGTTTAATTTTCTATGTTGAGTTGCACCTCGTCGTCCAAGACTCAACCTGCTGCCACCGAAACGCTCTCCCACGTAGATATGACAGCATAGGGGGCGCCTAGTTCATGATACGGACCCTTCCGATCACTAAATGCGGGCCGCATATCTGTTATAGGGAAACTAGATGCCCATTGGTTATTCCGCACTACTTTTAGATGCTTGGTATTGTGGGTGTGTTGGTTCATATTATGCTTAAGTGTGGCGGCGCCTATATAACAAGTTTACTTGGTCACATTGAAAAATCCTCTGGAAATGGTTTCTTGTGCCCAAGATGCATATTTGGTGGTGGAGCTAGACTTTCGAATCAGCCCATCTTGTATAAAGGAGCAAGGCAAAAAATAAGGCATGGGATTGCCTTAGCTAGGCGGACGAATTCTTATGTACGTTTAAATTGTCGTGCTGTTAGCTAGGGTAGTAATGCGTATTACATGTCTTTAAAGCTTGCTGGCTGATCAGTGGAGAACCAATATCGGATGCGTCTCCAGGTGTTACCAAATTCTGAATATGATATTTATAGATTAATATGCGGCTTGGCGGGTGTGGCTTGACGCTGGTGTAAGGGGTGGGCATGAGTACGTTACTGAAATAAAAACAATAAGGGCGGCAAGGGGCCAATTGATTGCAGATTGGTAGATTCTTTCTAGGTATCTGCTATGTATCAAGCAAGCTCGCGGCCAGGCCATGCCGATGCTTGCTTCTATACCAGAATCCAATTAGACTTCCATAGGTAGCTATGATGCGATACGACTACATTTATTTAACTAAGCTTGAGTCATATTCTACTAACCAATCTGACATCAAAAGTCGCCCTTGGAATGAATCATGTTTATCACACTATTGCACAAATTACTTTCGTCATAGCCCACCCCAACGTATCATTATTTCTCCAAGTTTCCACCCATGAGATCGGCAGTAATAGGTAGGAATGAGGATGCGCGAAAAGGGACTCTGAGTAGTGAAACTGTTGAATTGGAATCCAATGAACCCCTGTAGGATTATGTGTGCCGCATTGCCGTAGGCCAACGATGAGCCTCCCCAGGGCGATCGTACATGTGGCACGCCCTCCTAAATAGGGGGTTGCATGTATGGGGTTTATGTTGAATGAAACATTTCCTAATGCAATATATCCCACCACTGTACTTCCATATATTTATATATATTTGCAAAGATTACGAGCATAGACGCCTAACCCTAAGATGCACTCGGTAGCTTTCAGTCACATGGGCTGTTATGCTGGACTTGGGAATTGTGCTTCCTATTGATCTAACAATTGGCTATGACTTCAAAGGGTCTCTTATTCTCTAGAGAGGAGGGGACCGAGCCAGCCTATATATACACAATGCCAGGAAATGTCTCGGAAACCCCTCAATAAATGGATCCGTATGACACTTTCACCTAAGCCAAGATTATCTTTTTACGAGATTCCGGAGCTCTGACCCAGGAGCTATGACAGCCTCAATGTATTAGCTGATATTTGAGACCTTGCGGTTTAAATAATTGTAGTATTCGGAGCATAGATAGCAAATTTTGACAAGTGAGACTAGATCATAGGGTTGCAATCCTCTAGTATTGGGTAGATTCAAATCCCCGCTGATCGGTCTGCAGGTCCTTTGTCGGAGGTACTTCCTTGATTCATGGGTGCCAAAGAGGTTATTGGAGCCTGCCGCCGAATTCGTGGAATTTAGTACCATCCAATGTATCAGCAGAGTGACGCATCTCATTGTAACCGTCCAACATAGCCGGTTTATCTTGACGTCAAAACTAGTCATCTCTTATAGTATGGATGGTCACAAGTGTTACGCGAAGAGCCCCAAGCGACTAGCCCCCAAGAGTATATATAGTATTACTCGGTCTTAGAAGTGCGATATCCCGGTATTGCTAGCCTTCTACTTTGCTCGCTTGGCGAAACCACTTAACGTCAGTAACGAAATCTATTCCCATGCTTATACCAATCCCGGCCTAGAATTGCGTCCTGATAGGCTAAATCACACATAAGAATGTGTCTGCTTTACTTCCGAACGAACCATAATCCGATAAACATCTATATTTTCCTCCGAAAGACCTCCAGAAACGAAGTTGGTAAGATTGATAGCATCATCCGATCGATATGGACTAAAATGCTCCCGGGTAGGATGACCTCGTCGGTCTAAGTGATGGGTAAGATTGTGAGGATGTATTGGTTGTGGTATTGAACCGCGGTGGTCTTCTTTAGATTTCTCATTCAAAAGACCACACAAATCCTGAATCTTAAGATACAACGGTCGCATAACGGGCAAACAGGCGGATACGATACCCAATGATGCCTCTATAGACGACCATGTAGCCGTTTCACCGGACACCCACGTTGTATCGATCGCGCTTACGAAAAGTACCAAGTAGTAAACCCGGATCCAGGATGCAATGCAAACGCTTAAAGGGTCAGTATGTATCTACCATCGAAGTGACTTGGTACATACAAGCATCCTAACAAAAACAACCCAAAAATTCCGGCTTTTTTCATAGCAGACAACTCGAGTTTCGAGATTGGGGCGAGGGGTGTGACGAGAATGATAATATCGAATACGGCATTGATGATACCCACGGCAAGCAGGAAAGTGGTCCCATCAAAACAGGTGCCATGTGCATCTGGACTTAATTTGTCCCAAGTGTAACTGAGCGGCCTGCAGCCTGTGAGATTAGTGATAGTAATAGCAATAATCTGACCGACTATGACGCAGGCCAGAAAATCGAGCCAGTTTCGAAAAGCTGATTTATTAACAGCGAAGATGCGACGATAGAGAAGGATGATCGAGAGCTTTGTTATAGACACAGACACAGCCCAAAGGAAAGTATACGCAAAGCCTATCTGTTAAAGCTCGCCGCCTTCGTTAGTGGCCGATTCATAGTTACCGACTCAACATAGGACCTACGAACCTTGAGACCACGTCCTAGAAGAGCTCTTGTCAGGGCCCAGACGTGGCGCCCGGATCCAGTCCGGCCAACTTGTTTTGTCAGTGAGTCTAAAGAAAAAAACAAAAGCCTCGAAGCTTACAATAAATGTTGACGATGCCGGTGACAATACATAGAAACTTGAGAGAGATTAGTGCGACGAGCTGTATTCAATGTCGCAAGCATAGAACATACCAATGACACGAAGATGGCATAGTCATCTGCTCCTAGATGGGCGTCTCGGATTTTCCTCGCTACCCATCGTGCCAGGACTGACAAAGCTGCTAAAGCGAGGAACACGCCTGTGATGACGTTGTTCCTCGTTTCCGTCTCATCGTTTAAATTGATGCCTGTTGGTGGAGGCCCGAAAGCTGTAATGACAAACGGGTCGACCCCTGATATGCTGCGTGAGGAATCCATTCTTCTCTGTTCGCACTACGCTGTGAAAGGACTTGACTTGAAGCTGTGAGTTTGTTATTTCATTACAAAGCCTCTTCCGTTCATCGCGGGAGCGCTACGTTTGCAGCTCGCCTGGGGGTATTTCAATTGGCATTGGGACAAGGTAGGTGATCCCTATCTTAGTGCTGAATGATGAACTGTGTTGCAACTCTACAACCTACCCTGATGGTGAAGGATCCATGGTTACTCGGCTTGATGGATGCGACAGTTTGGCGCGTCATTTCACTAATGTTGTAATAGCACTTTCAATTGTCGGTCTATATTATTAGCACACACCCTCATTGAAGAGATCTGCGGCTCCAGCGCAGTAAAACACGTTCTTGAGGGCCTGATCGTTAGAAGCAACGTAAGCGGCCAGGGATATATGCCTAGTACGACATGCATAAGCCCAGCCAATACCAACCTGGGGCCAAATATAATCGTATATGTAATGAATTAGCTAGGCTCCAGCTTTAAAGCAGCCGTGGTCTGCCTAACCTGAGTGGCGAACTTCCTAAAACCATACCACTGTAAAATGCGGTTTGTCGCTACGCCGATGGACCAAATACGACGGCAGAGTATATCACCCAATGTCGAGCTACTTCCATATCTAGGTGTATGTGCATACACTTTGTACACTATATTCCAATCAATTATATTAAAGTGGCACTAAGTTGCATTAATATAACTACCTACCTATTCAGGTGGGGGGGGTTACAAGTCTTGATTTTGTACTCACCTGCCTAAAGAGATGGCGACGCCAGTCATATTGATGGCATTGACGTAGTTAAACAGCTGGAGGAAAGGGAAATAACACAGTTTCTGATCTGAGGCCTAATCTTATACTGTTCCCTGGACTAATGCCCCGGACACGAGGCTGAGCCTTATACTTTTACAGGTAACACAATGTGACAATTATACTACGCGGCGCCGCCGGTTTAAAAAAATCATAATATATTCCTCGCAAACGAGAATAGAATTAACTACTTAATGAGCGTGTCAAAAGACAAGCAATTAATATGAAGGTCGTACAAGGCTACCGCCGATATTCCTATCGACCCAGCGAAAGTCCCTACAGCCACCACGAACCATTTTAGTATGTGTTGGTCTCAGACTACTGTAATGAAACTGAGACTTATGTAGGTTGATCTTGACTCTAATGTACGCTTTATCTACCTGTAGCTTGCCACTTCCCTTAGCCGGTATCGTCAAGCATTGTAATCTCGCGTGGCTAATCGCTAGACCAGGTGAATTCAACGATTGCGAGCGCAGAATCTTTAGATTCATTGACACTCTGAAATCTGAATCGCGTGTCTGCCTCGGTAAATAAAGCTTTCCACTCATCGAGACTCCTCTCGTATGAAGCAAAGCTTGCCCCCATCATGAGGTCGAACGATCTGTGAGTATTAGCAACTTTTGGCCGAACGAGATTGTTCAGAGTACTCACCTTAGATACTTTTCTCTCCAATGTGAGATAGTACCCGGATCTGGCATGCAAGTCTCGTTGACTATGATCTTTGCTCCAGGTTTCAAAGCCGGGATGAGGGCTTTGAGGATCAGGATACAGTACTTATCGGACCAGTTATGGAAGATCCAACGAAAGAAGTAGATGTCTGCCTTGACTGTTTGGGGTACGAAAAAATTGTGCACCATATAGTTAAGTCTACCTTCGAGCGCGACTGGAATTTGAGTGTCGGCCCCTTCGAATATATTCTCCATGTCTTGAACAGTGACGGAGATATGAGGAAAGCGTGTAGCTAGCTCTACGCTGACATGGCCCGCGCCACCCCCAACATCGACTAAATGCACTTGACCAAGATTCGCCCAAGTGTAGTTGTTGACAACATGAAATGAGTTATACTCCTGCATCAACATGTACGCCTTCATACAGTTCGCAAATCGAGCGGCCCGCTTATGGTCCTCTTTGAGAATCTGGTAAATGCTGCTACCGGGGCCATTTGCAAGAGTGAAGCCCTGTGACGGCGTTAACGATTCGTCTTACATCATGTAGAAAAGAGAGGCTGACAGTTTGGCTCGGTTCCTGTGACCCAGGCCACTTTTGCAATGCATCGACCATCTACGAAAGTGGGCAATCAGCTTGTACTTGATGTGCTTGAATCATATATTAGTGGCTTTCATGTTACCTTTGTGGACGCAGGCCACATCTCCTCCGTCCCTGTCGCCATCCAACTGTTGGCCACTGGATCAAGCAGCGCTCTGGACGCTTGCGTGTGAGCTAAGACCCCGGGCTCCGGCTCGCGAAACACCCGCATAGTCATAGCATGCCTCAAGAGTCGACGCAATTCCCGCTCGTCTAGGCGTGTCTGCTTAGCAACATCGCCGAATGTAGTGCGGCCGCCTAATGGCACTAGACTAGCGATATTCAGGCGTGATATCGCTTGTAGAGAAACGCAATTGTTGAACTTCAATCATGTTAGGTATGTTCTGTGAATGAGAGACATCGAATCCGGGACGGAGACCCCTTTAATTCCTGAGATGGAGGACTACTTACCGATCCATGTCTATACATCAGGTCTAATGGGCCTTGGAGCAAGTCTTGAATCTCAGCCGCGCAATCAATGATCAGATCTCTAATATCAATCGCATCCCTTGGTAATAAATCCGGTGCATCTTCGTCGAATGACGGCGACGGTACACCGTGTATCGACAGGATCTCCTCTAGCTTACCCACGGAATCGGCGATTGATACCGCAAGCTGAGCGAGGCGAGAAGTTGATTGACTACTCATGGTGCGTATTTGGGCTCGCTAAGTTGGATTTAATGCTGATAAAGATGAGTTGCGATAGAAAACGTGACGCGATCGCGTAAATATGTTCGGAAGGTGGTAGATAAATATCAATCGAACAGGGCAATTCCAGTAGCTTCTAAGTTGGGGTATCAAGGGCAAAGGGGACTTGACATCTGATACCTAGATGAGATATGAAAGTAGTTGGCTGGTTCGCGCGCCGCGTGTTCTATTCATATATTATGGGGGGGTTGCATTATATCTAACCCAGTGTTATAATATGATGGGTATTATGGCATTTATTGGTGCTCCATGTAGCATGCGCCATATAAGTTAATTCAAGTGCTGGGTTACTATGAAGAGTGCAGAAACGACATAATTTTTGGGTATTGGGGGCTATGCAATCCGATCGTGACGCGTACACGTTTATATATCAGCTATTGTTGTCGAACCTGAGGTGTATACCTAACAGACGCACGCGCACATACTGAGTACTAACCGCACCTACGTACCTGATAGGAGGGGTTATACGAAAAGTAATAAGCCTTGTGTATATTAGGTATGGTGAGAATCTTACGGTGAAGTCGGTAGAGTTGATATACGTTAGACTATCTGTCCCAAGAAAAGAGAAAAGGGGTGTATAACTTTGAGTCTTCATGATCTTAACTCATGCTCTACTCCTTTATCATCTTATTAGATCAAATCCTATCTTGCTTACCGAACCTTTCATCATGACAACCTGGAATTGTCTTCAAGATGTCCTCAGAGGCAGGGCCGATTCAGGATCCATCAAGTGCTATCCTCTAGGAGACGTTACCGAACCCTTATCCATCGGTTACAAGGACCTCTTATCACAGTCTCAGCACAACAGCGCCAAGATTCGCAGCATCCCAGGCTTCAAGGAGAAAGAACCGGTGCTCCTACACTTCGCCACTCATATTGATAACATCATCTGGGTTTGGTCTACCCTCTTCGCCAACGGCATCCCTATGATCCTGCCGTCAAGTAATATGAGCCAAGACCAAATGATTGGATTGAAACTGCTTGTACCAAATCCTATTTGCATTACCACAAACGACCTGGCGAGCATATTTGGCGTAGGACATGGAATGAACCTACACACAGTGGAGGATCTTCGGAGACAATATATACCATGCACCACACCAACTCAATACCAAGGAGGTTCCGCCACAGCTATGTTGATGTTGACATCTGGCAGCACCGGAAGCCCAAAGGCTGTGAGCTTGTCTCATAGTCAAATTCTCGCAGCTGTAGCAGGGAAGGCAGCCGTGCGCCCACTTCCTCCAGGAAATTTCCCATTATTCAATTGGATAGGTCTTGATCATGTTGCGAGTCTGGTTGAGATCCACATGCAGGCTCTGTGGCTTGGTGTTGACCAAATCCACGCTCATGCGGCGGACGTGATTTCATCACCAAAAACGTTCCTGTCACTCCTTCATCGCCACAAGGTCTCGAAGACCTTCGCGCCAAACTTCTTCTTAGCCAAGCTTGTCTCAACCATTGAAAGTGAAGAGGGACTGGATACTGAGGGGCATCAAAGATGGGATCTCTCGAACCTATCCGTCCTCGCGTCAGGAGGCGAAGATAACAGCGTGGACACTTGTCTCGCGGCGTCTTCCATACTGTATAAATATAAAGCTCCCCGGAACGTTATCACTCCCGGATTCGGCATGACGGAGACCTGTGCTGGGTCGATTTTCAACTTTGAATGCCCAGACTACGATGACCGAAGGGGCAGAACTGTGGCTTCGCTTGGCACATGCATAAGGGGTATTGAAATGCGTATTACAGTACCCGGAGACGAACTGAAGTTTGCTCCACCAAATGAAATTGGTAATCTCGAGGTCCGCGGGAGTGTTGTTTTCCAAAGCTACTACAATAATCCCCAGGCTACTGCAGATGCGTTCACCCCAGATGGCTGGTTTCGTACGGGAGACCAAGCAATGATAGATAGCCAGGGCTATCTAAGCCTTGCTGGTCGGGTTAAAGATGTCGTCAATATTAACGGTGCTAAATTTGCAATGGCAAATATTCAAACAGCTCTTGACCAAGCTCTATCTTATCGTCTTTTGCGGCTAATTGCCTTTGCATCCAGAGCCACCCACACTGAGCAGCTGATTGTTGCATATATCCCCAAGGACGTGGAGGATATCCTTGAGATTGAAGGCCTAGTCATTCAGGTTTGCCAACTTCAAGTTGGCGCTATTCCGCTCATTTTTTCTCTTCGAGAAGAATCCATACCTCTTCTACCAACTTCGTCTCTAGGCAAGATTTCTCGCGCTAAGATGAGAACTCTATATGAGTCGGGAGATTTCTCGACAGACGTCGATTTGCACCTAGTTCGAATGCGCCAGCTCAGGACACAAAAGAATGTAAGGGAGGATAGAGAAGCTGACGATACGGAAAGCCTCCTGATTCGTATTCTTGCGGATCTCCAGAAGGTGACATCTAACACCATCAACCTTAATACCTCTATTTTTGAACTTGGATTCTCTTCTATTGACGTGATTAGACTCAAACTATACATTGATCGAGAGTTAGGCACTACCGTGCCTATAACTATGCTTATGAGGCATCCTACTCCGTCGGCATTAGCCAAGGTTTTGCGATCCGACTGTGGTGATAGAGTATCGAGTGCACGAGCAAGTCCTAGCTACGATCCAGTTGTTGTGTTCAGTGCTAGCGGCAGCAAGACACCCTTATGGCTTGTGCATCCCGGCATCGGTGAAGTGCTTGTTTTTGTTGGACTAGCTCAACATATTGCCTACGATGATAGGCCAGTATATGCACTGCGTGCCAAAGGCTTTGAGCCCGGTCAGGAACGATTTAAACATATCGACGAGGCAGTCGATACCTACATTGCCGCCATGAGACAGCGGCAGCCTCGAGGACCATACGCAATTGCAGGATACAGTTATGGAACCATGCTTGCTTTCGAAATGACCAAGAAGCTTGAAGCAGCTGATGGGCCTGGTACAGTGCAGTTTCTTGGTAGTTTCAACCTGCCACCACATATCAAGTCACGAATGAGGCAGCTAACATGGAATAATTGCCTGTTACATTTGACGTATTTCCTCGGCTTGACGACTGAAGCAAAAGCTGAATCTATTGAGGAAAGCAGCTTCCAAACCCTGGCTCGCGATGAGGCATTGGCATACATCTTTGAACTAGCCGACCGGAGCCGTATGGAAGAGCTTGGCCTTGACAAGCCCGTATTAACTCGCTGGACTGACGTGGCATACGACTTGCCACGCATGGCTACCGATTACGAACCTCAAGGTTGTGTCACTGTCTTGGATATTTTTCATGCTATACCATTGAAGGCAGCGGCCAGAAACCGCGAGGAATGGGTGAATATACACTTAAGTGAATGGAGCAAGTTTTGCAAGTCGAAACCCCAGTTTCACAAGGTCCATGGTGCGCACTATACCATGATTGGACCAGACCACGTTGCGACCTTTTCGACAACATTGCTATCCGCCTTGCATGCCAGGGGTATTTGAAGGTAAGCTATATTGCTCGTCGTATTTTAAGGGCAGCTAGAATTGCATAGAGCTCGTCTTAAGAAAGGGGACTTCGGCCACTCCTTCACACTTTCCTATCTTCTCTAGCATTGTTTCAATGTTTCACTCATTTCAACTACCATTCCTTTTAGCTTCGATCTAGTCTAGTTTCAAATTAATATTTCTTTTTCATAATCGCGTAACGCTCACGATCATTACTAGGCGTGGCGAATGAGGGCTGCAGCTAGCGCAGGTACCACGTAGTGAAATAGAATAGTGCAATACAACACTATCTGTACTCTAGAGGACTGGCCACTGCCATCTAATCACTTCTAGAGATTTAAAGAGGGTTAGGCGTAAAATCATGGTGAGTTTTTGATGTAGGAGGCCCCTCTGGGCCAGCCTACCTAGTGGCTAAGAGTCTATATTGGAAAAGTTCAATCGCGTTCTCACTTATCCAATCAATCTATACCCCCTGCCTCCGTACCGCCCCAGCTGTTTCAGTCGCTATTAAGAAAAAACCGGTATACATTATATTTTATGCGGTTTGAATGCTGGTATTAGGCCGCTTGTGACGAAACTCTCTACTAAAATTTTGAAGTAGAAATCGGCGGGTATCGCTTAAAATTAAAATGCCCGTAGGTATTTTAATTTTCGACGTATTAAAATGGTAAAGCTTTAACGCTAAAGCTTTCCATTTTAGTGACAGCTTGCCTGGCGCTGCCGAGTACTTATATTCTACGTTATCGCCCGGTAGAAGAAGACGAGGACAGCGATTGTGAAGGCCATGATGGCAACCCAGTTATTTTCATCTACGGATGGGACTGCTCGGCAGAAGGTCCTTGATCGGGGGATTTCATTGGAATATACGAGGCTAGGTGTATCTGACGACGACGGCGACTGAAAAGGGGCAAATTCCTTGTTCCAGACTCTAGTTTAGATAGCTCAGGCGCAGAGGTGCTCTGCATCGTGCACTACTACGCTAGAAACAATATACCGTATACCCCAATATGCCTATCTATTTATCGCCTAAGTAAAACCTCTCTTAAAGCTATCAGTCGTACAGAAGTAGCATTCCCATCCTCATCGAGATCAAACGCCATCAACCCAAGCGGCACGCTAGCATAAGTGAAATCATCAACATCGAGCCAACTCTCACAGGGCCAGTAGAACTCGTCTTTGGGCGGGATCGTGGTGGGCGGCTGATAGACGGCAGAAAAGCCCACTCGGCTAGCGCTACCGCCACCGCCGTTGTAGAGTTGATTCGGCATAAGGCGGAATTCGACGTCCGCCCCGAACAGCGCGAACACGCTCCCTAGAAGGTCGACATCACTGGCAATGTATTCCGTAACCCGGAGCCCCTTCGCGCCATCGGTCGTGACTGTGATAGAAGAGTTCGTCGTGTCGGAGGTGTACCGGCCCGCGAACTTCGCGTTCGCCTGCTCTTTGGTGATGACCTCGAGCGACGGGAGGAGCGTGTTGACGATTGTGTTAGGCAAGTCCCCCACAAGCGCGCCCCCCGCGGCGCTGGACGCCGAGAGAATGCTGAAGCCAAAGTCGTATGCCGGCAGCAGGAACAGGACGGAGTTGTAGACGCCCCAGTTGCCGCTCTTGGTGAAGAGGTCGACGCTGTGCCCGTCGATGCGCACGCGGAAGATCTCCCACCCCCGGCCGACGGCCTGGTCGATGGTGTCTACGAAGGTCGTCGTCGAAAACCAGCGTCGCGTTGTTGCTTGGGACATTAGGGTGCTGTTCAGAATTGACCTGCCGATGGCGGCTATTTCGTTCGTTGTTGAGAAGCCGCCGGCGGCGCTATTCAGGGGGCCGAGAGCGTCGTACCAACCACTCCGCATCAGGCCACCGCCGGGGATAACGGAATCATTCGTGACTCGCAGAGGGTTCCCTATGGTCGTGGAACGAAGACCGAGGGGCCCGGCTACGGATTTGTTGAAGATGTCTTGAATTGAGGCGCTAAGCATATTCTCCAGTGCGATGCCTAGTATGGCAAAGTTCGCATTACTATATGAAGGCGTGTAGCCCGGCCCGAAGCTTGATCCTAAGTTCGCGATATGTTGAATGTACACTACGAATAGTCAGTATGGGATAGTTCCGGCGTCAGCAGAAAGTTGAACTACCCTCGCGTGAACATGGCACATAAGTGATGTTGGATGTGAAGTAGCCGCAGACTGGATCGTCGCTTTCAGGCACATCAATGCCATTTGCTGGGTTATTTGGTAACACGGCAGCTGCCATAGCAGGGAGCAACGAGGTGATGTAGGCCGGGATCGCCACATCATTCAGCCCATCTGAAGTCAAGTCAGCAGGACTGTTGGGTGCCCACATGCGACGAGGGCGTCCGTCGACTCACAGTCTCTTCCAATCCCAGCAAGGAACATAGCTAGATCGTTGACTGTAATTTCATCCCAACTCGGTGCCGGGTACTCATCCTGATCCTTGGTGTACTGCAGCAGCTGTGGGATGAAGTCAGAGATAGGACTATTGAACTTTCGGTCCCCATCCGCGATCAACCACTGGTAGAGGGTCAGAATCTTGGTGATGCTGGCGATCCGGTATATCGAGTCTGCGTCGACCTCATTCGCACCAATCTGACTAGTCGCGACGCTAGGGTCGGTATGGTGAAATTCATAGAGCAGCTCGTCATCTGTCGTGCTGAACATACCGATTGAGAACGTCGTCTCATTGTACGGTGCTGCCGTGAGATTCCCCCGAATGGCCCGTTCCATCACACTCGTCGCGTTCCGGAACAGGGCCTCCAAGCCCAGACCCGTCGGCGCTGGAAACTGTGGGCCCTTTAAGGGGCATATCCGTTCCTTTCCCTGGGCCCCGGATAGGTGTAAAGAACTCGCGAGGAGTGTTACCGCGAGATATCTCATGGTTGCTGTACTCTTTGTAAACGAGTGTGCAAAGAAGGACAAAGCCAAGGAACTCCCAAGTCATCGTCGCAAATACTTACCTATTATCCCAGCCTCCATTTAGATAAGCATGCTACCTCATTGAGTAACGGTTACAGCCCCGGTACCCCCGCAATCCTTCGCATCTTGGAATATGTCTTGTGGGGCGAACTTCGATCTTGTAGATAGTGCATCATGTAAAATTCGGTTGTCACAGAGCGCTGGATGAACAAGGTGCATGGCTTGACAGAAACCAACCAATGCAGCGATCTGTAAAGCATCGGCTAGTTCGAGCGTTGGCCCTCGAAACTGTATTGGCCAACGATTTGCAATTAATCCGTATGCTGCCCGCCGGTATGATTTTACCAAAGTTGGCCTTGGTAAAGCCGTACGTGACGGAGATGGTCAATTGATGAAAGGTTCCAAGGGCAATGTCCAGTTCAAGTCGCCTTTGGATATCTGTATATTGTGCGGCGTAGAGGGAGCTGTAATTATGAGATGCTGTAGCAACCTAGGGGATACTTATAAAAAAGCATCCATGCGCTAGCTACACGTTCCCACGGGCATGGCGATGTAGGATTGATTGGCCATATACTGGGCTGGATTAAGTTATCTGGTTGGTAGCTGAAAGGTAAGATTTTATTAGGGAGAGCTATTGACATATGAATTATCCGACATAACTATTTTTACCCACTTTAAAAAACCCCCGATTTTATTAAGACTAGATAAAGCAGTAAGTAACAGTATTTATTTAAATAATATATATTATATAATTCTATAAATAAAAGAAATTATATATAAATACTCAAGAAGATAATAATATGGTAGGCCGAGCCCCGAGGACCGACAACTCGACTTCCGACGCTTCTACTTAACAGAGGGGCCCAGGGGGTCGTTGCCGTTGTTTATAGTTGCTACAGCAGCTATCAAAGTAACCAAACAATCTAAAGAGTAAGATTTCGTATGAAAAGGATGTCTTTACGCGACGTATAATACATATAGCAGACCTATAAATAGGTAAGTATTTTCCTTACCGAAAGGGAGGACTCTTTCGGAGTTCATTATTAGCTGAATATGAGCTCTTGTTGCAATGCCCCTAAAGTTGCCGTGTTTGAGATCTTAAAGTTGCATATATTGTAACAGTGCGAGTAAACCTATACTAGAAAGTAAGAAGCAATTAATCATTGATTCGGCTTAGTCTTTCTCGTTCGCGTTCATTTTTCTATTTATTTCAAGCCATCTTCTTAGTCGACTGTTTTTACTTAGCTAGCCGGGCAGGCTCCCTACTTTCAAATTCTACGATTGCGTTGATCTACCAGCATTATTTTAAACACATGTGAATTCTTTGAAAGTGCTATTGTGAATACTTGTTCGTCTCTAAAGCGCGGTGCGTACTAATTACTCGTTCTGTTTTAATATCCCAAGCGTATAAACCATAGCAAGATTAATGGAAAAGGACACCGATATCAGATCCGATGTACTCCTTCGGCTTGAAAAGCGACCTAGACTACGTGTCAACCTAATGCGGCTTTGAAAATATATACAAGAAAATTTCTAGAAACATAGATGAACAAGTCATGCATCATAGCTATTAGGTACCCAAATAACCTGTTTAATGTTAGCTCGTGCCATACACAGGATCCCCCTACCCTAACAAGGAGGGCGATCTGATACTTACAAAGCTTGGGTCAATATTCTTCAAATCCGCCACGCCCGCATTCGCAGCATCAATCTTGAGCTCCCGCTTTAGGATCTGGATAGCCCTAATGACACCCTCGGTACCCCAGACATTGGCATACATAAACGGTCGGCCGACGCCGACGGCCTTGACTCCGAGCGCAAGCAGCTTGATGATGTCGGCGCCGTACCGTACGCCGCCGTCTGCGTAGACCTCGATTTGGCTGAAGATTTCGGGTGCCTGCTGGTGGATCTCGATGGCCACCTCGAGCGGAGAGCGCACGCCGTCGATCTGCCGCCCTCCGTGATTCGAGAGGTAGATGGCAGGGACGCCACGCTCCACCGCAATCTGCGCGTCTTCGACGGTTTGTATGCCCTTCAAGATGATGGGGAGGTCAGTCATGGTGCGGAGGTTGTCGTAAACATCCCACTGACAAATTGGTTAGTATAAGGATCTACAAGCTCGAGATTCATGGCATAGCATGCGCTTACGGTAATCCGAGTGAAGGTCGTGTCGCTAGATCTCGCGTTAGTTGAAGACTTCCTGTTACGCGACAAGATCGCTTGGAGGGATGGCACTTACTCTGGGCCTACGCCGTAACGGACAGCACGCTGACGGTTGCCGTCGGCAGGCGAGTCAATGGTAAAGACGATAGCCTGATGCCCGTTCGCTTTAGCGTCATCAAAAACTTCCTGGGTAGCTTCGGTGTCGGAGTCCAAGTAGAACTGCTGAAAGGTCACCTGATCCTCCTTTTTGAAGGCAGCGATTTCTGCGGTCGATAGCGTGGCATATAGCGAAGGCTTTTAGCAATATCAGCTTCATATAATAAGTATATGGTATTGCCGTGAACAAACTAACTATATACAGTATATTCTCAGCGGCTGCAGCCTCGACTAGACCTTTCTCGCCTTCCATGTTGCCAAATCCAGCTCTAGCACAAGGGGCAATGAAGAAAGGGGCCGAGAAGTTATGACCTAGGATTGAAGTGCTGCATATCTTGTTAGAGTAGAAGGCTTAAATGAGAAGCTTCGGAGGCCTATATGATCAAGTTATCACAAGCACTTACGGTAACGATTCCTCCATATTGGTAATATCTATCATCGTCCGTGGCTTGATCGGATATCGGTTGAAGACCTCGAGATTATTGCGATATGACCATTCACCCGCAGCGCCATTACGGTAGTAAGTATAATTGCGTATTGGCATATACCGACGCGCGGCTGCGTCAAAGTCTGGAAGTCCTACCAAGTCATCTAAAGATGCCAGCTCCCCATCGGCAAGATTAAAGAATCCGTCGAAACTATGTAGGCCGTTGTCAGTATATAGACCTTTGTGACCCCAGCATGATAAACTCACCCAGTGTCAGGCTCATTGAGGAAAGGGCGGGCAGCGAAGGCCCCCCCAAACAAGGAGAGCGACAGTACTGAAGAGAGCATTTTTAGATGTGAGAAATTGACCGAAGGTGAGCCGGAGCCTTGCGAGTGACTATGCTGTACGAGATGACATGCGGACTGTCTACATCATATACTCAAGGTGTCCGGCTCCGAGATAGGCCTTTGGTATTCACCCGTTATTCTAAAAGCTTGCCCACCGGAGACTAAGGAAAGATACGACTTTGGCCGTATTGATAATAGCCACTAAGTTATTACCACGGTACTTTGTCATGATGGTATAAAGGAGACGCGCAAACCTACCAGCATCTATTTTACGCAGCTTGACGTACTCTAGTCCTTGGCATTCACATCGGGCTCTTGAAATGGTTCCAACTTTCCACTTGATGCTAGACTTAAAAACTATCTTGAGAGTGGACATCGGGCAGAAATTGCTTGAGGCAGATTCTCGAGAACTGATTTTTATTCCATGATAGGAAGTCTAGAACGGTGAAGTAATTCCACCTTCAAGGTAAAACTCCTTGTTTTCATAGTTTATCTGCTACCTTGTAGGGACGTAGGGTATAAGCAACAGCCTCTAGACTCGGCAGGTATCAGATAAAGCAGGTACCGGGAAATGAGCTTGGCAATATTGGAGTCTTGCTTGGATTTCGACATTGGTGGACATTGTCCCATTGGATCCAGACATGACTCAGATCGAACAGATTGTCCGACGAGTCCGGATGCAACGACATTGACAGAAAAAGAAGCCTAGTAACTTACCCTGTAAAGCTGCGAACCGCCTTTATTTATAAGCTCGCCTTAGGGGATCTCAAAATGAGTGGTACAGTACATGCATCAGACGGTCCATCTACATGGTCGAGAGCATTTGTAACGGTTGACTCACGCGAGGGCTTGTTAGTCGATTAGGCTTGGCCTGCATAGTCATTGGGGCGATCTGATAACTGTCGAGGGGACGCGCGGACGACACGCCTCAGACGTGCGCTCGCAGTCGATGGAGATAAAGTTGGAGGGGAGCGGTTTGAAGGTTGGATCGAAATCTCTAAGGGTTGGGCAGTTCATAAGAGACCCATAACAGCTCACAGATTCAAGCATCAGCTATGTCTTACGATAGGCTAATAGTGCACCGTTTCCTTGATCCTCCTGGTGGCTGAGATACTGTCAAGATCCCGGCGGGCGTTTTGTGTGCCTAACCTGGTGGTATAATGAAGTTGATGCCAAGGGCCATAACCTGCTGGACGTATGTCTAGGGAGGGCCATACGTACATATACCGACAAAACTATTTTTTCTCCAATTCCGTTTTTAGAAAACAGTTTGCAAAATAAAAAAAACTATAATATATGTATATATTTTTAGCTTAACTAGCTTTATTATTAGTTTAATTAATATAAATAGAGCTAATTAACTTAGCTACATTTAATTGACTTGACTGCATTTGATTGATTTAACTGCACTGATTGATTTGACTGCACTTGATGGATTTGATTGATTTGATTGACTTGACTAGACTAGACCTGACTGATCTACTGACTAGACTGGACCCACTGACCGGACCGACTGGCTGGATTAGACCTACTAACTGGATTAGACCTACCTACTGACTAGACTGGACTTAACTAGACTTAAGTCAATTAAATCAATAGGTTAGTTAAGTCTGGTTAAATTACCTAGGTAGTAGGTCAATTAGGTCCAGTTAGGTCCAGTCAGGTCCGGTAGGTAGTCAGTAGGTCCAGTCAGTGGGTCCAGTCCAGTCAGTAGGTCAGTCAGGTCTAGTCTAGTCAAGTCAATCAAATCGATCAAATCAATCAAGTGCAGTCAAATCAATCAAGTGCAGTCAAGTCAATTGAATGCAGTTAAGTTAATTAAGTCTATTTATATTAATTAAATTAATAATAAAGGTAATTAAGCTAGAAATATACACATATATAAACTATGGTTTTTGTCTTATTGTCTTTTTATTTTGCAAACTGTTTTCTAAAAACGAAAATTGGAGAAAAAATAGTTTTGTCGGTATATGTACGTATGGCCCACCGTCTATGTCGGTCGCCGAGACATCTGTAGCGGCCCGTCGCACGGTATTTATCTTTGCTGCGGTACGATGTAGTGTTACGGCGATAGTTCGTGGCTACGGGGCTGAGTGGTAATGAATAAACAAGATATACCGTGGTAAAGTGTAATTACACAATAGGGTACTTGGTGAGAGGTAGATAATACCGTCCTTATAATAAGAAATATCAAAAAGAATACGAAGAAACCAACTGCAAGCAAGCCCCCGCCTCATCCAATATAGATACATTGGAGGCAAGATCAGCACTGTTGTTGTAGTTATAACTATTTCTATCATACGACATGCTGTCTAAATATACTCGAAGAGCCCTTACTCTGGGGCGTTAAACTGCCGGGTAATAGATCAATGCCCCTAACTCCCTGACGCCAAACAACCCTATAAACATAATGAAAAGGAAACCTTAGTCTCGACATAAAGACTGCGGTACATTAGAGCGCTGTCGTCCTTTACCCTTATTGCTCTCATCTAATATCGGCCGTGGCTCGTTCATCATAGGCCTAGACTTTCCTTCACGGCCCCCTTCACCCCCCGATGCATCGGGATCGCCTTCCTCGGCTCTCTAGGCCCTGAGAGCCCGCAGGCGCTGCTGTAGCGCGTCTTCTTCCTCGGCGGTGGGCTCGTTTGTCTGGGCAGGTGTGGGGTCGACCTTAGAAGGCTGAGCAGAATTGAGCTCTGTGTTTAGCTGGACGCCGGCGTCATCGGCGAGTTTGCCGAGCAACTCGTGCACGGCGTCTTCCGATACTTGCTGCGCGGTGGTCTGGGAGATGGCGTCTTGGTATATGCCGTTGTTGACGGCGTACTCCTCGTTCTGTTGCTTGAACTGTTCGAGGGTCAAGAGGGTCTGTGTCATGCGATGAGTTCGCGTCAGCGTTGATGCTCTTGTAGTGTAGAGGGAAAAGCTGCAAGCTGGCTAGCTATGTAGACGTGATGACATGGAAACATGGAGAACCGCGATGAGAGAGATAATCATAATCATTATAGTAATAATGAGGGCTACACACCCTTTCCGGATTCATGCTCTTCTGGGCGGCGTTCATGGTCCGCGAAGACTGGCCCATCATATGGGTCATGCGGTTCATGCTGTTGTTGGCCTGGATCTGGGCGACGCTCAACTCGGCCATATCGGCCATCTGGTCCATCTGCTGGGCGAGAGCCTGCTTCGACAGCAGCATCTTGGCCTTCTGGTACGCCTTGGCCGTCTCGCCCTTCTTGAGTAGGTCCTGGATCTGTTTCTTCAAGAGCGGATCCTGCTTGGCGGCTTTTTGGGCTTCGCGACGAGCTTGCTTTGCTTGGAACTGGCAGACACTGCGCATTAGCGACTACAGTAGGAGCGACGGAGAGACCGATCCGAATGCCCCGGGAAAACGTACGCGAGCTTGGAACTCGACTTGCATGTCGCGGGCGAGTTGTCGGTTCGACATGGTTTAAGAGCGAATGTACGAATGCGGGGTGGGTTGGTGGCGGCGAACAGAGCGTCGGGTTTCGCAGGGTTAGCCGAAAAGTTCGAGTTGAGGAGCACGCGATGGCGGGGCTAGAGTGTTCGCAAATAGGAAAGGTCGTCGTTAGAGACTGTCGAGACTTCGCGGTGCTGGAGTGGTTGTCGAGGGGTTGGATGAAGGGACCGAAGTATACAGGACTACAGAATATGGTACTGTGTATAGCGCTATTGGGTTCGGCGCCTGGCCTGACAAGGTTTTAGTGGAGTAGGACGCTCACTAGCCACTAAATGACGCAACAAAAGGCGTTCTGCCTGCTTATCTCATATCGTTATCTTATCGTCGTACTATGTACGCCACAGGTACTGCACAGCCATATCTAGTCCAGCGCCCTGAGGCTTGCGATTCATGAGCCCACCTGCATACGCCTCGATTTCATCCTAGATGCGCCATGCCCCCACCTAATTTAACTACAATTGTACTAGTGCTGTGCATATCACCTACTTTTAGTATAGTTCCCAGCAGAGGAACAATTATACTAGAAGTATTAGCATTGTAAGTAAAAATTCAACTTACCGAGCCACCTACTAAGCCACTTACCAAGCCACTTATTAAACCACTTATTTAGTTATACAGCTTTAAATAATTATACTTACTTATTTATTTATTTAATTAATTTATTTACTTAAATATATTTAATTATACTAAAGTATATTAAATTATATTAAGCTATATTTTTAATTATAAATAAAGCTATAATTTAAAAATTTGTTTTTATTTTTTATTATAATTTATTATTAATTTATTACTTTATTTATTATTTTATTTATTACTTTATTTATTATTTAACTTATTATTTAATTTATTATTTAATTTACTGCTTTATTTATTACTTTGTTTGTTATAATTACAAAAAGCGTAAAAGCTTAATAATTAATTTTATTAATTAAAAACTTTAAAATAAAAAAGAAAAAAAAAAAAAGTTAAATTATAAATATATAGTATGCAGGGTATATAAGTATACAAAATATATAAAGCTAGTAAATTAACAAAATATTATATAACTTAGTTAATATAAAGTTTAGCTAAAGTGCTATTAAATAAAATACTTTAAAATAAGTTAAATTAAAAATAATAGTTTTTAAAATTTAGTAAAAATTATTAAATCAAATTATAATAAAATAAAAGCTTTTAAAATAATAAATAATGTTAAAAGCTTTTTTAAAATATTGTTAAAATAAAAGTTTAAAAGTTAGTTTTTAAAATAAGTTTAAAATAAATAATTATTATAGTTTTTAAAATAAGTTTAAAATAAGTAATTATTATATTATTTTTTTTAAAAACTAAAAATTTAATATAAATTAAATCAAAGTTATTATATATAATATTTAAACTTAGTTTTTATATTTAAATTTAATGCTTTATTGTTATTTTTATAATTTTTTATAAATTTATTTATAGCTATAGCTTATATTTAATATTATAATTTTATAAATAGTTTTAATTTAATAAGTTTTTTTAAATAATATTAGTTTAATATAATTAGTATATTTTTAAAGTTTATTGTTAAATATTAAATATTATTAAAGTTATATTTTTTTTATAAAATTTAATATTATAATTATTTAATTTTTTCAAATGTTTAAAATTATAATATTTAATCGACTTTAAATTTTAATTTATTATTGATTTTTTTAGTTAATAATAATATTTACAGCTATTAAAATAAAAAATTATTATTTGTTTTTTTTAAATAGTTTATATAAAACAAGTTTTTTTTTTAGTATAAGTTTAATATATTTAAAATATAATTATATTTTTTTTGTTTTAAAACTTTAAATAAATTAAAATATTATAAATTAAAACAAGTTATTAAAATATATATAAAAAAAATTTTTTTATATAAAAATACTTTATTATATTTAAAAAAATTAACAAATTTTTATTTTTTGTTAATTTAAGTTTTTTGTTTTTTTTATATAGCTTTAATTATTTAATATATTAAATATTATATATTATATATTTAAATAACAAGCTTAAAAATTTATTAAATTTATTTTTTTATTAAAATTTTTTTTTATAATATAAATATTAAATAATTTTTTAATTTTGTTTTAAATATTACTTTTAATAATATTATATTAATTATTAAATGTTATAAAAAGTTATATATAAAATTTAACATTAATAAATATATATTTTAGTTGTTTTAATATTTATTAATATAAAAATATAATTTTTAATTTAAATTATAATTAATTTTTTTTATTACATTTTAAATTTATAAATAATTAATACTGTTTTATTAATATTTTATTTTTGTTAATAAATTTAAAATTTTTATAAATTTTAAAATAAAAAGCTTTATATTATTAAAAAATTAAGTTTTTAATATATTAAATATTTAATATAAAATTTAATAATATTTTAATATTAACTTTTTAGTATTATTAATTTTATAATTAAATAATATAATTATAATTTTATTAAATTTATTAATAAAAACTTATATATAGTTATATTTATATTTATTTAATAAT